>PITA01003161.1:28139-144843 GCA_004023965.1 Spilogale gracilis
GTACCTTTCTAAAGCAGATCTGCTGGAGGTGCATGTCCTGGTGTTGAGGTTTGCCAGAACATTCTTTTAAAAAGAGCTAGCTTCCCTGCTGAACAGCAGCGTTAATTTTTCATGGACTTACACTACACTGAGGAGCATGAAAAAGAGAGATAGGTTTAGGAAAATAGTGTTGAAATGAAATAAAAGAAGCCTTGCTCTGGTTTGAGATAGAATTTTGAAAGTTTGTTCGTTAGCAAACACAGAAGTTAAAAATGGAACATTTTAATGCAATTAATTAACTCTTTGGTGCAAATTTCCTAGGAAAAATGGAGGAAGACTGGGCCAATCCAACCCAGTTAGTGTCAGACTGGAAGCTGCTTGGAAATGGTGACAATCATATTTCTACTCTGGCAGAAGAGTCTCTCTAATAGTTGCTTTGACCATTCAAAGGTTTTGCTGCGCTGGGAGTGACATCACTGAATGTCTGGACCTCTGATTCTTCTCCTGCGAAATGAGGGGATGTTAAGTTTTCTACTATTATAAAATTACCCAAATCTATATCAAAAAATTTTGGCACATAGAATATTTTTTACTTTAAACCTGGATTCGAGCTGCTGATTTTAATAGAAACTTTTCTAATAGAAACTTAATATTCACCTTTTATGCTTTCTGTCTCTTTATATTGATCTTAAGTAATAAAACTGTGGGTTTTTTTTTTTCCTGTGCTTCTTAATATTTATATACCCAAAGTCAGCATTTTGGCCCCAATAGCTACTCAGTCTTCCAGGCATTATTTAATGTCAACTAGCTACCACGTGACCTACAAATACATAAAAGTCAAAGCCATGTTAGTTCTTTCTGCCACTTGATTCTACTTTCATTTCATTTTTTTGGACCTCAGTTATACAAAGTTAATTAATTATACTCCTCAGTTCATAAGTGAACATCACTGGTCATGGTATTGAAGGTTCCATGGTAGGGAACTTCCAAGGTGATTCTCTGATCCCTACCTCCTGGTGTTCACTCACTTGTGCAGTACCTTCCCCTTGAGTGTATGCTGGACCTAGTGACTTATTTCTGATAAACGGATTATAGCAAAAATGAGACCATGACTTCCATCTTGGACACCCCTTCTCCCATGCACTTGTTCACTCTGAGGGAATCAGGCTGCCATGCTGTGAGTTGCTTTATATAAAGCCTCAGATGGCAAGGAGTTGAAGGAGGCTTCTGTACAACAACCCATGAGGAATGAAGGCCTTCAGTCTGCACACCCCCCAGGAACTAAATCCTGCTAATAATCACACAAGTGAACTTGAAGGTAGATCCTTTCCTACTAACATGCATGTAATATTTTTTTAATAATTTATTTTATTTTTTCAGTGTTCCAAGATTCATTGTTTATGCACCACACCCAGTGCTCCATGTAATGCATGCCCTCCTTAATACCCACCACCAGGCTCACCCATCCCTCCACTCCCCCTTCCAAAACCAAAGGAAATGCTCTATAATATTGTAAACATTTTCCCTTGAATATGCGTGAATTATTGGCAAACTTACAATGCTGTTTTACGTGTTTGCATTCCTTACTTACATAAATGGCATTGTGATACACATCTCATTCCAGTTTTTACTTTTATTATTTTATGTCTTTGAGATCTATTCAAATTTCTTCTGTAAATATAGTTCACTGGGGGGATTATTACATAATATTTTATTATGGACATTTTGATGGTCCACTTCTAAGTGTTGGACACTTAGGAGACCCCCACCTACTTGCTACCACAATAATATTGCAATGGGCATCATCATACCTACCTTCTTGTGCACATGCCTATTCATATCTAAGAGTTGAGATTAGTGAGCCTATTCATGGATAATTAAGGGTGCTTTTAGCATTCCTACTTACAAGTTACTTAAATAAGTAATAATCTAAATTGTGTCAGACAACAAAAGTACTAAAGAAAACAACAGCAGCTTGGTGACCTACTCAAGGGTCCAGATGTGTCCCATCTTTCTTCTCCACCATTCCTCTATAGTTTAGTGTTATCTTCTCTAGCGGTCACAGGTGGTTGTAGCAGCCCTGAACATCACACGCAGGCATGATCACAGCCATAGAGGTGAGGGCCATGGCTTCCCATATATCTCTTTTATCATAGAGGGGAACTTTCATCACACATCCTTTAGTAGGTGTTCCCTTGGTTCCCATTGTTTAGCACTTACATATGTTTCAATGGGGACTGAGAAAGAAAGTGTCTGGAATTTTTGGCTGTCAGAGTAGAAAGTCTGATGGTTAATTTTAAGTGTCAACTTGACTGGACCACAGGGTGCTCAGATATTGAGTTAAACATGCTTCCGGGTGTGTCGGTAAGGGCGTTTGTGGGCAAGATTAACGTTTGAATCCGTAGACTAGTACAGTGCCTCTCCCAGGTGGATGGGCCTAACCCAACACATTGGAGGGCTACATGGAACAAAAAGGGAAGTGAGGGAGAATTTACTTCCTCTGCCTATTTTTTAGTTGAACTATCACTCTTCCCTTGCACTCAGTCTGGAACGCACACAATCGGTGTTTGGGTCTCAAGCTTTCAGGTTTGGACTGGAACTCTGCCGCTGCCTCTTCTGTGTCTCCAGTTCATGGACAGGAGATTCTGAGACTTCTCAGCTTCCTTAATGACATGGGTCAATTTCTTATAATAAATCTGTTTCTCTTTCTCCCTCTATGCATAATGATTCTCTTTGTCTGAGTACCCAGACTAATACAAGAAGTATTCTCTGCCAACAACAAACAACAACAAAAGAATAGAGGAGGCTGTGTGGCAGTTTTTGCTATATAGCATACATGCTATTTATGTTAACTACAAACTGATGAAATACCACATCAGTGTATCAGTCGGCTGTTTTCAAAATGGTACTGTGAAACAAACTGCCCCCAAATTAAATGGCCTAAGATAACAATGATTGATTTTCACTCATACATCTGTGGGCCAGGTGAGAGTTCAACTAGAGTAGATCCAGGCTTTAGGTTGGGTTCAAGCCTGTTGCTTCTGTCTCTCATCCTCCCTGAACTAGTAGACTTAGCTATGGCATGTTCTTTTCACAGTGATGGCAGAACAATGGATCAAGCTAACAACCCAGCACATTTCAAGCTTGTGCTCGCTCAAGTCATTTTTGTTAGCATACTGTTGGCCAAAACAAGTCACATGACAAAACTTAAAACCCAGGAGTAAAGAAAGGCTTGGGGAAGCCTGCTGTAAAGCCATGTTGAGTCACATGGCCAAGTCCAATGTGGAGGAGAAATAAATCCCTTCTATGGAAGTGATGGAGAGTTAGTGAGTACATTTAGACAATAACCTAGTATACCATAACCAATATTCTCTCACATGCATGAGTTTCCCATACACCAACGTTGCCACTAACATCTTTACCATCATTCATATTTTGTCAACATAATGAGTATAAAGTTATTTTAATATATAGATCTCTGATTATTGGTGAGTGAAGCTGAATATTTCTTCACATATTTATTAGCTAGTTGGGTTTCTTTTTCTGTGAATTATCTACTCATATCCATTGTGCATTTTTAAAAAATATTTTATTTATTTATTTGACAGAGAGAGAGAGAACACAAGTAGGCAGAGAGGCAGGCAGAGAGAGAGGAGGAAGCAGGCTCCCTGTTGAGCAGAGAGCCCGATGTGAGACTCAATCCCAGACCTTGAGATCATGACCCGAGCCGAAGGCAGAGGCTTAACCCTCTGAGCCACCCAGGCACCCAGGCACCTATCCATTGTGCATTTTAAAATGGTTTCCTATATTGTTCTTATTGATTTGTAGGAGTTCCTTCTATTCTATTGACATTAACCCCAACACGTTTTAGATGCTACATATCTCTTCATTCACCTATATATTAACTTTGTGGTATTCTATTGAATAGAAATCATAATTTTTGTTGTAGTCATCATCTCTTTCACCTTATGTTTTTGGAGTATAAAAACTTCGTCCACACATCTTAATGTCACAATATTCAAAGAAATACTCTTTATATTTGTTTTAATTTTTACATCTAGGTTTTTAATCTTTAAATTTTTTAATCTTAATATTAATCTTAAATTTTTTTAATCTTAAATTTTTTACTCTTAAAATAAATTTTTAATTTATAGATTTATATATTTTTTTAGAATTATATTTTTATATGTCATTAGGTAGGCATGTTTATTCATAGTGAGCCAGTTTTCCTAATACCAGCTACCTAAAAATGCCATCCTTTCCCCACATATTTATAATGCCTACCATATATCTCTGCCATAGAATAAATTCCCACATTTACTTTCTGGGCTTCCTATTCTGTTCCATTGATCTCTTTGTCTTTTCTGATGCCAATACCACTCCCCTCTCAACCTCTGCTTTTTTTTTTTCTTTTTACTTACTTCATCTTTGAGGTATCTTAATTTCTGGTTGGGCAATTTTCCTTGCTTTGTTCTTCCTGACACCTTTTTGAATAAGTTTTTCAAGGTCATACAAAATCCTCCTGGAATTTTGGTTAGAATTGCATTTGATTTATAGATCAATTTGGGTAGAATTATTTTGTTATAAGAAACTCTGAGAAAAGAGACAAAGAACTCTGTTGAGAGTATATAGAGTGAGTAGTTTGTGAAGTCAATATATTAGAACAAACTTCTTTGGGTGAAATTATATAATCTTTCCTAATTTTCTGGAATAAGACTGTAATCTCTCAATGTGTTCAATTTGTCTTGTCACAATGAGAGTAAAACCATAAAGAGGACCTGTGTGTACTTTGGAATTCAGTTAGTTGTAGGTGACATTCATTTTTTAACCACAATGCTTACCTTATTTATTTGTTTGTTTATTTATTTGTTTATTTATTTATTATTTCAGACAGAAAGAGAGAGGGAGCACAAGCAGGGGAGGGGGCAGAGAGAAAGAAGTAGGCTACCCACGGAGCAGGGAGCTGGATGTGGGCTCCCTCCTTGGATCCTGGGATCATGGCCTGAGCCAAAGGCAGAGGCTTAATGGACTGGGCCACCCAGGTGCCCCACCCTCTTCTTTATAGTATCTGACCAAAAATGCTAGTGCTTATTCTCTTCAGTGATTTGTTTAGTTCTTGAAGGGATACTACCACTTCTAGCTTTATATTTAAGATTCCAGGAGCTATTTATATCTCTTCAAACTTGTCCAATGTTGCATTTGTTCAGCTAAGTTACCTAATTATCACACTATGTTAATGAGACCAAGCTCATTAGAACTGTCTCTTTCGTAGACTTTCCGCATCCTAACCCTGGCTAACCATCTTGCTAATGTATGCTATTGAAAACAAGGGAAATCTAGAGAGCATGCTTGAGAAAGTTCAAAGCCTTCAGCACTCCTGGAAAACACCTCAAGAGTCACAAGCTTACTAATAGCCTAATTTTCATATAGAAAGGACAGACCTGATCATTATTTGTAGCTCATTTAGGGTAGTTAATGAGAAGTAACCTAATGATGAGGCTAGAAAAATATAGCACAAGGGTTGTCTTGAATAGGCTTAATCCTCTTTGTCCAGGGAAAGTCTATTCATCTTTTTAACCCTCCAAAAGGGAGTCGAAAGGGTGACTCATTTGAATATTTAGCAACATATTAAATACAGTTTAGATTGAGTATTGTACTTAAAAAAAAAACACTGTTTAATGAGCACATTTCTAACATATAACTCACTGAGAGGATAAACATGCCTTTTCAGCGTGCTATTTAAGACAGAAATGTATTAAATGAGCCCAGAATTGTTAAACTTATGTCTATAAATGTTCAGCAACTTTCTACTTTTCCCTTGCTTTGTCTGCATATCTCCCTCTTCTTTCCAACCTCAGCTGGGTTCTTTTTAAAGTTGCTGTCGTCTAAATCATAGAGTTCTCAGTAATGAGACAGCTAGGTGACATATTGCAATATTGGCATTGTCGAGTCAGGGCTCTGTCATAATTTCACAACTGTTAAAATCCCCACATTGGAAAATATGACTAATTCCTGCTAATTCTCAAAAGTCTTCTCCAGAGAAAAATTGCATTTTGTGCTACTTAGATGTCAGAAAAACAGCTCCCTCATTGCTCCTAACTTAGTTCATCGGGGGCTAGCCTAATAGTAAGTTGGTGTTGATGACCAACTGCATTAAAAACTCTCCTCATAATTCTGTTTAAGAAATGAATGTGACACCTAAAGCGGGGAGCACTGGGTGTGGGGAATGGGGAATGAATCTTGAAACACTGGAAAAAAAAATTTAGTAACAATAAAAAAAAAAATTTAAAAAAAAAGTACAATTGAGACCATGTTGATATGCTTAGCTGAAAACTCAAAAAAAAAAAAAAAAAAAAAAAAAGAAATGAATAGGGCAGAAGATGCCGTACAGACACAAGGTTGAATTTTGTCTTAAAAAAATGTTTTGTGTCCGGTTCAAACATGTGAGTTCACGGTTTTGAAGGTGCTTTTAAAATTCCTCATTGATGTTGCCCAAGTTCTTCTTGCCTTGCAGGGACCTATAATTTCTAGGTAACCCAAAATGCATTCTCCAAATTACTGAGGGCTAAGAGATCTCTGAGATATTTAGGTACATAGGTGGTTACCACATTTCTTTTGGCAAAATAACTAGAGCCACAGTCCCAGGGGAAATTGCTATTATACTTACTTGTAAATAATTTTAACAGCTGAAATTTCTGTGTTGAATATGCTTTCCTCCTGAACTGCCCAATCCTTACAACAACCCACTGAGGCGGGTGTTGCTACAGTTCCCATTTCACAGATAAGGCACCATGGGTGCAGGGTAGTTAAATGACCTCATTCTGTATATGAGGGATTTGAGTCTCTCTAATTGTACTTCTTGTTCCTTATAGCTGACAGTGTCAATGCTTTGCTCAGATCACTTGATCTTTCCTTTATGCCATTGTTGTGCACGCATTGGTTTTGGAGTGCTTTCCTTTTCCAATAGCCTCAGGGCACTGGAGCACTTCTGGCCTGCACAGTGAAGAAGCAGGGGGTGCCCTGGAAGTTGGTGCCCTTTATCCACTGCCTGATGGCTACAGAAGTATGAAAACTCCAGCCCCCTGTCTTGCAAAACACACCTTATGCATTTCACACTCCTATGCTCCCTGCAGACTCAGGCTAAGATTCCTTCTGCAGGGCTCTGCCTCCATCTGCCTTCTGGCTTAGCCTCTTTCCTCCACTGTCCTGTTCCTCCCACTGCACTACCCCTACGAGCTTTTCCTCCGAAAGTTATTTGCTCGTGAATCCTCATCTCAGGATCTGTTTCTGGGGAGCCCAAACTAAGGTGCTCACTTCTCTCATTCCTCTCTCCTACAGTTCCATAGGACAGACCTCTTGGAGCATGAAAAGGGGATTATATTAATATGCTCAAGCTCCCTTGCAGAAGCTGTGAGTCTTGAAACTTAAAAAAAAAAAGAAAGAAAACTAAACCACATCTTTAGATGCATTTTCTGCAGTGTGCACCTGACTGGGGATACCCGAGGGTTTTGTTTAAACTTCCACTCCATCATTCCAGGGAACAGTCATGTAACCTGTGGCTCTTATGAATTGTTCTGGGCAGACAAGTCAGCTCTTTTTTATTCTCTGGACATCCTTTTTCTTTAATCCAGTCAACTCATTTTTAATAGTCTGTCCTCAAACCACACTCCATCTTTTTAGTTGTGATAGTTCTCTCTGATGCAAAAGGCCCATCTACCCTTGAAAGCAGGATGAAACCTGTTATAGAATTTTCTCAAAGAGAAATTCTTATCTGGAGGCAAGAAGTGATTAGCACTAAGTATTAGGAGAGATACCCAGCTCCTGAATATCTGGGGACATGGAGGTTGGGGGACGGGTGGGTGGGTCTTGGGGAAAGTGTGTGCATTTGTGTTATTGTGTCATCAAAGAAGCATGTGACTTGAGATGTGACCCTGATGAGTTTGAGTTAGAATAAGTTGGGATTTCTCATTTTTTCTGTAACCTTTGTATTGCTCTCTACTGTCATGTAGGGCCTCCAATTTCTTTGGTGTCTTAGATTGTGCTTAGGAAGATAAAACTGAAATCTAATGAAACAAAGCAGTGCTTTCCCTGAGGGCTTTGGGATGTTTCCTCCCACACTGGACCTGGGAATAACAGTCTTTCTGTCAGGACTAAGCTTTTAGTGGTCACACGCACTCTGGCTGTTGGTCCCACCAAGTCTTCTCTGCCACGGTGAGGCTCTGAGAGGTTCACTTGTCCTGTTCCTGGAATTCCAACTGTTCATGGCCTAACAATTCTTTCCAAGCCATGAGGAAGCTTGGTTTCTCTTTGCTAGTTCAACTTTAACTCTATGCCCTGTCCAGACAACCCACCCTACATTTTCCCTTCAGCTGTCATCTGATCCATTCTCTCTCTCCCAGTGATGAAATGAAAACAGTAGGAAAGACTTGAAGGTGGGTATTTCAGAGACAGACCTCTGACCTGTATGAGTTGGGTGGCTTGGAAAACATCTCAAACTCTGAGTCTGTTTTACTTCTCTAACTTGTTTTAAGAATTAAATGTGTTAATGTATCAAAAAACACTTTATGAAGTTTAAAGTCCTTATTATAGAAATAGTAGACATTATTATGTGTCATTATATACAGCTCAGAGTCAATGGTCCCCAGTGTGTCTGAATTTTAGGATTCTGCAAGTAATAGATATAGTCACACTTCTAAAAAAAACCCACTCACTTTTACTTGCCTCTTACCAAGAAACTTATCTATTGATTTCTTCCTAAGCCTATCAACTCTTTTTTTTTAATTTTATTTTTTTATTGTTAAATTTTTTTTTCAGTGTTCCAAGATTCATTCCCCATTCCCCACACCCAGTGCTCCACGCAATAGGTGCCCCCAGTACCCACCACCAAGCTCTCCCATCCCTCCACCCCCATCCCTCCAAGTCCCTCAGTTTGTTTCTGTGTCCAAAGTCTCTGTTGTTTCGTTTTTCTCCCTGGATTACCCTGCTTCCCATTTACTTTCCTTCTCCCACTGTCCTCCAGGTTATCCCTCATGCACTGCAAGTAAGTGAAACCATGTGATACTTGACTTTCTCTACTTGGCTTATTTCACTCAGCATAATCTCTTCCAGTCCAGTCCATGTTGCTACAAAAGTTGGATATTCATCCTTTCTGATGGAGGCATAGTATTCCATTGTATATATGTACCACATCTTCTTTATCCATTCATCTGTTAAGGGGCACCTTGGCTCTTTCCACAGTTTGGCGATTGTGACCATTGCTGCAATGAACATTGGGGTACATATGCCCCTTCTTTTCACTACATCTGTATCTTTGGGGTAAATGCCCAGTAGTGCAATTGCAGGGTCATAGGGTAGCTCTATTTTTAATTTTTTAAGGACTCTCCACACTGTTTTCCAAAGCGGCTGCACCAGTTTACATTCCCACCAACAGTGTAAGAGGGTTCCCCTTTCTCCGCAGCCTCTCCAACACTTGTTGTTTCCTGACTTGTTAATTTTGGCCATTCTGACTGGTGTAAGGTGGTATCTCAGTGTGGTTTTGATTTGAATTTCCCTGATAGCTAGTGATGCTGAACATTTTTTCATGTGTCTGTTGGCCGTTTGTATATCTTCTATGGAGAAGTGCCTCTTCATGTCTCTTGTCCATTTTTTGATGTGTTCATCTTCTTGGATGTTGAGTTTGAGTAGTTCTTTATAGATCTTGGATGCCAGCCCTTTGTCTGTAGTGTCATTTGCAAATATCTTCTCCCATTCTGTGGGTTGCCTCTTTGTTTTGTTGACTGTTTCCTTTGCTGTACACAAGCTTTTTATTTTGATGAAGCACCAGAAGTTCATTTTCGCTTTTGTCTCCTTTGCCTCTGGAGACGTGTCTTGAAAGAAGTTGCTGTGGCCGATGTCAAAGAGGTTACTGCCTATGTTCTTTTCCAGGATTTTGATGGATTCCTGACTCCCATTGAGGTCTTTCATCCATTTCGAGTTTGCTGTCTATCAACTCTTTTAAGAGCATATATAAACACAGTAATTTAAAAATATTTTGTCATTATAGAAGTGTATTAATTATTGGCTTAGACTGCAGAAGTTTAAAAAATGAGACAAGAGAAAGAAATGCAATCAAATCATCGCATGAAAGGCCACATTCTGTCAGACCCCAAGGTACATTCATGCAAAAAGAGAAAGGAGGGATGGGGTTGTTGAAGGAATTAGAGTGGTTCCAATGGGCATTCAACAACTTATTGGGATGTGAAGCAATGCACTTTTTCACACTTCTTGAACACTTTAGGAACCCATTGCTTTTTTAGAGCAGGAAAAAAGCAAGGGATCTTATATTTCCAGCTGCAGAGAGGCTCATGCATAATAGAGGCCCTCTAACTATGTGTTGCATTCATGAACGTTTTGTCAGTTTGGTCTTTCAAAACCCTGGGTCTGACTAGAGGAATAAATTGTTTCCAGAAACTGAAGAGCAGATGTTTCCAAGTTAAGAACCATTATTCTCAGAATGTCTTGAAATGACCTGGAATGAGAATTCATGTAAGGAATGACAGGAGATGGGAGAATCTTCCAGAATGCAGTCTGAGGAGACTCCTGAGGACAGAAGTCATTGAACATGACTTATTCTTACTGTTGGAGGCTATGCTATAAGGAAACTTGGCAGGGGATTCTGAGAAAACAGCTGAGCAGAAGGAGTGTGTGTGTGTGTGTGTGTGTGTGTGTGTGTGTGTGTGGTGGGAAAAGAAGAAACTGCACTGTGTTAAATGTTTGATGTGATTTTATTCTTCTCCTACCAGCCCCATGAGGTAGGTATTACTATCCCCTTTCTTCATTCATTTAAGAAATTGTGATAAAAACATATAACATAAAATTTACCATCTTCACAGTTTTTAAGTGTACAGTTTAGTAATGGTAATTGTATTTACATCACTCTGCAACCCTTACCTCCATCTACCTCCAGAACTTTCCATATTGCTAAACTGACTCTCTGTACCCATTAAACAACTCCCCAATTTCTCCTCCCTCCAGCCCCTGGAAACCACATTTTACTGTGAGGTTGCTGACTCTAGGGGCCTCGTATAAGTAGAATCATGCATGCTTTTTGTGACTGGCTTATTTCCCTTGGCATAACATTGTTAAGGTTCATCATGTTGTGGCACACAAAAGGATTTCCTTCGTTTTTAAGGTTGAAGGATGTTTCACTGTAGTTTGCTGTCCCTTTTTGTAGATGAGGAAACAGAGAGTGAAGTTCAAATAGTTCCCTGAGGAAAATCAGCAGAGTAACTAGAATTTGAACCCAGGAAGTCTGGCTTCAAATCTGTGTTCCGTCTACCATGTTCAACTGCCTCCTCAGAAGATTTGCAGAGCATGTGGCTGGGAATCCTTCACATCTCCTAGAATCTCCCCCTATTTCCTGCCTCTCCCTGATATTTTATGGCATGAAGGCAATTACTCTAAAGAAGCTATATGAAGTAAACTCAGAAGTTACCCCACAGAGACCACTGATCTACTACTATGTGTCCTTGTTCCATTAAGAAACAAAAAGTTGGGTGTCTGGGTAGCTCAGTGGGTTAATGCCTCTGCCTTCAGCTCAGGTCATGATCTCAGGTCCTGGGATCGAGGCCCAGCAGGGAGCCTGTTTCCTCCGCTCGCTCTCTGTCTGTCTGCCTCTGTCTACTTGTGATCTTTCTCTGTCAAATAAATAAATAAAATCTTAAAAAAAAAAGAAACAAAAAGTTTAGGCCACAGTTTTACACATGCCTTTTTTAAAGGTACCTTTGTAACATCATGTCTAGGTCACTCCCTCATGTATCTTTGGGGAAGGGAGGGCTTGAGGATGATGACAATGTATGCTGAAGCATACATACTGAGCAAAGCTGAGTGAAAGCCTGTGGAAATGTCCACAGTGAGGTTGCTAATGAAAAAAGGAAATTGTAAAGTGTTGTGTAGTATGATTCTATTTTAGAACAACAGAGAAACAAAATGAGTATACGTGGGCCAGTAGATGTGTGTGTAGATTGCTGTGTGAGGGGAGGGCTGCAATCTAATACGATGATTGGGTGTTTAGCACAGAGTAGCTCTCAAAAATATGTGGTGGGGGCACCTGGGTGGCTCAGTGAGTTAAGCCTCTGCCTTCAGCTTGGGTCATGATCTCAGGGTCCTGGGATTGAGGCCTGCATCAGGCTCTCTGCTCAGCAGGGAGCCTGCTTCCTCCTCTCTCTCTCTGTCTGCCTCTCTGCCTACTTGTGATCTCTCTCTCTGTGTCAAATAAATAAATAAAATCTAAAAAAAAAAATATGTGGTGGATGCAGGAAAATGACCTCACATTAGGAATGCTGGTATTCCAGAAAAAAACACCAAAGGTCTATTTTCAAGAAGTCTCCTAGAACCCCTGGGACTAACTATAAATTTCATTAGTGGAGTAATTTTAAACTCTGTATGGTGCCCTGCATAGTATATCTCTACATGGAATGTTTATCGCCATCTTTCAAAACATTTCATCAGTCCATTTGCCCACTTCCTCTCCTTGACATCGAACTAGGTTGGTCTTCTCTCAGTTCCCTAAATAGGTCAAGGCCTTTCCTGTCTCAGGTCCTTGGCATGTGCTCTCTTCTCTGCCTGGGATGCATTTACCCCATTCTATCTTGCTTTTAGTCATTGGGTTTCATCTTTCATGTCGCCTTTTCAAAGAGGTATTCCTTGGGTACCACATTAGAGTAAGTGGTCCTCCTTCCTGAAAACCTTACCTCAGCCCTTTGGTTTCTTGCACAGCCCTTCTAAAACTTGCAATCATTTTATAGGGTGCCTGGGTGGCTCTATTGGTTGAACGTCCAGCTCTTGGTTTCAGGCCAGGTCATGATCTCAGTGTCCTGGGATCAAGCCCTGCAGGGGGCTCCATGCTCAGCAGAGAGTCTGCTCTTGAGGTTCTCTCTTCTGTTCCTCTGTTCCTCACCTGCCCCCATGCTCACTTTCTCTCTCTCTTTCAAAAAAATTAATAAATATTTTAAAAAATTTAAAACTTGCAATCATTTTATGTATTCATCCTGTTTCTGATTTTGTTGTCTCCTTCCCTGGGTAGAAGGTAACTGAGGAGCTATGCCCATCTTGCGCATCATTATACATTAGTGCCCAGTATGTAGTAAGTTCTCAATGTGTGTTATTGAATGACTGCACTCAATGCCAGTTGTGTAAATGTGTGGTGTAGCAAAGAAATAATCACCAGTCCCAAGCACAGAGACTGTTCCATAAGTATTTGTCAAATTTTTAAAAAGGAGATTTGAGGTCATGGTGGAAGAAGAAAAGACAAATGAAAGAATGAGACTGGTCTTCTGCTTGTGGTGAGAATCCACAGAGCTGACAATTTGTGTTGAGGTCAAAGGGACTGTCACAGGACCCACAAGCCCATTTGGGACCTGAAAATGGGCAGGTCAGGGGGTAATATAGGCAGAATCTCAGCATGGGACAGAAAAAGCTATGGGTCCCAAAGAGGTCACATTTAGAGGTCAGGAGCTGGAGTCTCTTAGCAATTGACCTGCTGACAGAAGTTCCTCCCACTGTGTCCCGTATGTGGCAGAAAGAGGTGTTTCTGGTTGGGCAAAGGTAGAAATGGTGGAGTATAATCCACAGAATGGAGCTGGTGGCCGTCAGAGACCAGGCCAGGAGGCGGGATCAGAGACTCTAAAATAGGAGTTACATAGTGTGGACTCAGCAAGGATGGCCCTGGGCCAGGGGCTCACTGGGAAGGTGCCCTTGCCTGCAGCCCCAAAATTGTTGCATCTAACACTCAAAGGTTAAATCTATGCTACCTTTTCTGAGAGAGAAGGTAAGAAGCTGCAGCCACAAATCCAATCCTAAAAACCAAAAAGCTAGACTAGGGAGAGAGATTTGAGCTCTACCAACTTTTGTTGCCAGTCTGGGTACATGAGATTTCTCAGGGCTCCGGGGGAAGAAAAGCTGCAAGCAGCTCTGTCTGAACCCAACATCTATGGGAAAGAAAGCCATCAGAGGTGAGGAGATGGGCTTATATTCTGAAGCACTGCTACATGGTGTAGTCACTCCAGGTTCCTTGCCCTTTTCTCTGGCCCTTGCCGTGACTTTGTGAATGCTTCTGACCTTTCAAACCCTCTCTGTGAATTGGGTGGGATCACTAGTTCCTCTTTGGAGTTGAGAAGACAGATTCAGAGGGGTTGGAGAGCTGAGACCAGATCTTTCCATTTGCTGCCCAAATTATTCACTCTGTCTCCCAAGGTTTTTAAAAGAAGAGGGCTGAGGGCTAGAAAAGAAATCTGTTTAAGTGTGTGCCTGATGTTGGCTGTCAGTTTTATAGGTTTTGATGTTTGGGTTTTTTGCTGGAGGTAAGCAAAAAGAATTGCTTCCTGAGCCGGTCTCTCTGTGATGTAGATGTTTTTCTATTATGCCCTGAGAAATGTACACCCTGGCTCCCCAGGCTTTGGAGAGGGTGTGAAGGAAAAGGAAGCCCCCCTTCTCTGGCAGGCAGTACTGGGGGATCTAAGGTTCTGACTGAGATGCTGGGTGCTCTCCTTAATTAATGCAGGGACCCCCGTGTCCCCCCAAGGGGAGCTCATGACTCCAGAGTCTGTACTCCTCTGGAGTTTAAACACTAAAGGACTTAGTTTCAGAGAGGTAGCACTCTGGTAAAACTGGTAAGATCAATTTTGCAGAACGAAAGTGTGGCATCATCCCAGGCTGTGAAGTTTCTCAGTCATTTTTGATCCAGAATTTTCTGCTAAAGACACCCATTTTATGTGAAGTTTTTATGTGATGTGATATTACAAATAAATATCACAGTGAAAACAAATGACAATTTTAGAACATTTTTTCCCAATCAGCAAGCCATCACTCCCATTCTTTACAGGCCTTGCCAGGAAAATTCCGGCAACTGTTGAAAATCACTTGGTATTTCTCACAGAGCAAGGATGGAATGCCCTAAGGCAGTGATTCCCAAAGAAAGTGTCCTGATTAAGCTGTGCCAGATAGCTGGTGAGACTGTTGAAAATCAAATTCCTGAGCTCCACTTTCTGAGGTTCTAATTGAGTTGGTCTGGTTGGACTTAGTCATCTGTACAACAGAAGAGTGCCCCCCGCCCCAAGGGGATTCACCCAGATCTGGAAGCCAGTGGTGTAGGTAAGGCAGAGGGCTCGGGCAGAAGCATTAACCACACACACAGCCTCCTTGGGTCCCTGCCTCCCATCACATCCCACAGGACAAACCCATCCCAGGTCCACTGCAGAAATCCTCTCAAGTCAACAGTGTTCTTCCACCCAGCGGAGTCCCTACTAGAGAAGTAAAATGTAGCACTTAAAATAAAAGTTCGTTTGCAGACTCTTTCTCCCAAGGGAAGGGAACTCAATGAATGTGAAACTATGCTCAAGTAACTCACCACCCATTCTTCTAAGCAGCTTTCAGACCTGTCATCTGGTGTGAGAAGAGCTTCTCTTAGCCTGATAGAAACTGGGTCACGAAGTGTGAAATCTGAGGCTTTTCCCCAGGACCTCTTAACTCGGATGTCCAGGGAGGGGGGAATATCTTTAACCTACCCATTGACTGTTGGGATTCAGGAGACCACACAATGTCTTGGATGAGCCAACTTCATTCTCACAGGCTCCCTGGGTTAGGGCCTGCCATGGCCAGATTCACAAATGCACTGGTTGGAAAGGTAGTGTCATGGCTGAATTTCATCCTCAGTTCCCTGCTGTTTTCTCCTGGTTTATCTTCTCACTGGAGAATCAGGCTGATGAAATCTCTTGGCCTCATGCCTCTCAAGTGTCCTACTTCTGAATTTCTCATCACCTGCTGGACAAGCCTCAAGTCAGAAAACATTATCTGCCACCATGAACAGCTCTTCCCTTTAGACTTGCTCTGTCCCCCATGCTTCCTTCCCAGGCTCCCTTCCTCCCCAGCTCCTCTTCCATGGCTTCTTGTTTCATCACTGGTTTTCAGGCCTCTGCAAATCCTCCCACCACTGGTGACATTCCCCCTTCTTCTCTCTCATTCCCATCCTCACGGTCAGAATCTTAGCTCTCTCCTTCGTTGGGATTTTTCCTCAGTGGCTAATATGATCCATCACTGGCTGTCGCTGCATCAATCCTCTCCCTGTCCCTTCTCGCACTGCGGCTGTGTCACTCCTAATAAAGTTTCACTTCACATGTCACTCATTCTCCTGTTCACAAACTTGGCCTTTGCCATTTTCCAAATGTCCTCACTATTTCTCAAGCCTTATTTTCCCCTCTTCTCCTACCCATACTCTATGTATGCACCAGCTAACTCTACATAATCCTTGTAATTCACCACTTCTAGACCGTGGGAAGTGCTGTTTTTCTTCCAGTCTTTGGCTATAGAAATCCACAAGTGCCACTGATTTTTCTGGATGTCCTTTCTTTATCTGGATAAGAGATGGCTGACTATTTTGTTAAATGTGACAAACAGAACTTAGGGGGAAATGTGATGAACTATTTCCAGAGTTACACACAAGCTCCCGGACGTACCAATGTAACAGACACACAAATGCACATGGCAATGCCATTTTTCAAATCCACACTTGTCTTTGATTGCTGGGATGAGGTGGCAGAGATGTAGCGATGATCTGTTAGCTGGCACCAGCAAGAACATGTGAAATAGATAATAGGGTAGAAGAAGGGGGTGGTAGAGCAAACATTCCCAGATTTAATCTTGGGTTTGTTGCCTTAACAACTTGATGTAGATTTCAAAGAGGTGGCCTTTTTTTCTTAATAATCCTTTTAGAAGCCAGGGTTGTCATAACAATAACACTGAAAATAGCCAGCCCTCTGACAAATGGCCTTAATCATTGATTTTTCTCTTTAAGAAAGGCCTGTAGAATGCTGAGATCAAGACTCAACTTTGGGAAAGAGAACAGGTAATTTGTGCCAGATACAAAGGGCTAGTGCCCCTACATCTGTGATGGGTAATTCCAAGCCCCAGACACTGAGGCTGACAAATGTTGTTCCCACTTCCTCAGTCCGTTCCATCAGCAGCTTTTCCTGATGAGGCAATGTCTTAGATGCATTTTTAAAGTTACATAATGTGCTTAAACAAAAGGTTAAGCTATATGGAAACTTTTTTTTTTTTCTTAAAAGAAAATTTGGAGTCTTACGTTTCTTAGTCACTGGCCCATGGCCTAGACTAGTCTGATTAACTTGGCACCCTGCTTGCCTTTGTCTCTCTTCCCAGCTATAGCATTCCCTTCTTGGCTTTTCTCTCTCCTTTCTTTACTCCTCTGGTCTCCAGCAAGGAAGTTACGTGGTCACAAGAGAGCAAGCATGATTAGTTTGCAATCTGCTGCTCTAGATTATGAATGCTCCCCGATCCAGTGTTTCTCTCTCTTCTACCCTGCCCCTTATATGCAAACTCTTAGCCCATTTGGGATGTTATAACAAAATGCCACAGACTGGGTGGTTTATAAACACAGAAATTTATTGCTCACAGCTCTGGAGGCTGAAAGTCTGAGATCATTGTGCCAGCAGGGTTGGGTGAGAGCTCTTTTCTGGGCTACAGACTTATTATGTCCTTACATAGCACAAGAGCAAGGGATCTCTCTGGAGCCTTTATAACAGGAACATTAATGTTCATGAGGGCTCCACCCTCAGGACCTAATCACCTCCCAAAGACCCCACCTCCTAATACCATCACACTGGGAGTTAGAACATCAAAATATGTTCTCTAGGGGCACACAAACATTTAGACCATCACATGCTCGATTAAGGCAGAACAAGTATGTATTGACTGGGGTGTCCACAGGGTGCATTCAATTGCACAACATGTCTAAGCTGATCACTTTTCCTGCAAGGGCAAACTTCTTAGGTAGGATATCATCCAGGGAAATAGGATGGAGTATTTTCTGCCCTATCCCTGGCATTCAGGCTATGTTGACTTGGATCACATTTCACTGATAGTAAGTGGAAAAATCTTTTGTAAAACCTTCATGTTGTTCAAGTCCTTCCAAACAGAAGTGGAAGGTGTTGAAGTAGGAAGAAATGGTTAGTGTGTTCCACTGGGCTATGGGCAGTGCACCATGTGAGGAGGATGGTATCTAAATCATTAGCTATCTCCTTAAAAGTGTGAGCAAAATTGAGGTGCCTGAGTGGCTCAGTTGGTTAAGTGACTGACTCTTGATTTTGGCTCAGGTCATGATCTCAGGGTCATGATATTCCTGAGTTGGGCTCCATGCTGGGCATAGAGCCAGCTTACGATTCTCTCTTTCTCTTCCTCTGTCCTTTTCCTACCTTCAAAATAATAAATAAAATAAAATAAAAATAAATAAATTAAGTAAAAGTGTGAGCAAAGCTCAGGAACCTGCATCCTTCCACCTGTGGGTTCTGACATTCACATGGGTTGTGAATATACAGAGAGAAATGTGTGCATTAAGAAGCCCTCATGAATCTTCTCTGTTTCTCAGATTCCCCTTGGGAGCCATTGTTGGTCATTTCATCTTTTTAATGTGAGTTTTAAGATTCTTGGGGAAGAAAAAAAGAAATGGTTTTCTGGTTCTTTCCCACTGGGATACCTTACAAAGAAATAGTGGGGCTGAAAAATGCAGAGTGGGACATAAATTCTAAAATACCCCAGAATACGTTGAGTTCAGAGTCAGTACTGGAAAAATTTATCTAAATCATCCTCCAAAAGGGGAAAATACCCCAATCATACAAAAAAACACAAATAAAATACAAATTTTTGCACACATTCAAATTTATAGTTCTTAAGTGATCTTCTTGGATGCTGTTACATGATATATATCATCAATATTTCTGGTTTCCAATGGGAAGAGGAATTATAGGTTTGATTCAAAGTAAAAAAAAAGAAGATGCTTTTTAGTCGGTGTTCTTTAGTTGTATTTATTTTAAATCCATGCTTATGAATTATAGGTTTGATTCAAAGTAAAAAAAAAAGAAGATGCTTTTTAGTCGGTGTTCTTTAGTTGTATTTATTTTAAATCCACTTATTGTCCTGCTCTGTCACAAAATGTAAAATTTGTCATTGTTTTATAGGTTTGGTTTTATAAGACCATTGCTTGGGAGGCTGCTTAGTACCTCCTACCTACCTGGCCTGCAATTAGGATATGTGGACAATGAGCAGATGATAGTGTCTTACAGATTAGTAATATAAAATGTTAACAAAGAGAAAACTGGAATGTTCTCAATTAGATTTTGCCTTTAAATTACCATCCCCTCTAAGTAGCTTATCACAAAAATCAAAACATAATAACCTTCTTTAATACTACTAGTCACCTTGCTGTAAACTGGTGGATTTAGTAGAATGACGTAATGCAGAATACAAAATCCCTAACTGGGATTCATTCTTATGGTCCTTGCCCTCATTTCTCTACTACTTTATCAAGGAGTAAACAATCACAGAGCGAGAGTGAGGTAGCAGGGGCAGGAGGAAGAAAGAAGGCAGGGTCAGTAGAAGATCCTTCAGTGAGCTGGCCACAGCTTTGTGTGGTCAGTCGCTCCATCTCATGTAGCTGTCCTCTAAGACCATATAATTATGTTGTAGGACAAGCCATCTAAAAAGGGAAGAAGGAATTATCTACCTGATCCTGTATCCCAGTTGTTCAAGGTGAGCCTCATGGAGTTAGTCTCCTGCACTTCTGGATTGTACATGTTGTTCTCATATCTCTAGCCAGTGTGTTTCCTGATGAATGTTGACTATCTACCAACTCTTGGGCTGTTGCCAGTAACCTAGGCATCCAGCCTGCTACTTGGAAAATGGCAGACTGTCAGATTAAAGACACCTCTCATGAACTATGGAAAGCAATATCAGCTGCTGGTCAAGAGGTCTAAGTCACATATATATAAGTGGTATATACATATATATGTATAAATGAATATCATTCAGCCATCAAAACAAATGAAATCTTACCATTTGCAATGACATGGATGGATCTAGAAGATATTATGCTAAATGAAATAAGTCAGTCAGAGAAAGACAAATACCATATGGTTTCACTCATATGAGGAATTTAAGAAACAAAACAGATGAACAAAGGGGAAAGAAAAGAAAAATAAAATAAGAGGAAAATAGAAAGGGAGGTAAGCCATAAAAGACTTTGAACTATAGGAAACAAACTAAAGATTTCTGGAGGAAAGGTACGTAAAAGAATGGGATAATTGAGTGATAGGTATTAAGAAGGGTACTTGAGGTAATGAACGCTAGGTGTTGTATGCAACTAAAAAATTTACTAATTCTACCTCTGAATCTAATAATATAGTATATGTTAATTAAATGAGTTTCAATGAAAAATTAAAAAAATATATTGGGTACAAAGTTAGGAGTGGAATTGCTCTATCATATGGTAATTCCATATTTAACTGATTGAGGCACTGCCAAACTGTTTGGGGTACTGTATTTTCCCAAGTGGCTATGACATCTCATATTTCCACCGGCAGTGTTTGGTGAGGGTTTCTCACCAATCCTGGGCGTGGTTATTTATTCTTTTTTATTCTGCCCCCATAGCAAGTGTCAAGTGGTATTTCATTGTGCTTTTTATTTGCATTTCCCCCATGGATAATGATGCTGAGTATTTTTTTATTTGTGTGTGTGTATGTGTGTGTATGTGTACTTGCCATTTGTGTATTTTCTTTGGAAAAACATCTATTTAGATACTTTGCCCATTTCTAAATTAGGTAATTATCTTCAACTGGGTCATTTTTATTGAGTTGTTTTATATACGCATAATATGTATGTTTATATATATAATTTGTTGTACACACATATATTTAATATAAGTGGCATATATATTACCCCTTAACAGATACATAATTTGAAAAAAGTTTTCTCCCATAATGTGGACTACCCTCACTTTCTTTTCTTTTCTTTTTTCTTCCCACTTTCTGGAATGGTTTCCTTCGAGGCACAAAAGTTTCTCATTCTGGAAATGTCTAGTTTATTATTTTTTCTTTTATTGATCATGATTTTGTGTCATATTTCCTTCTTGGAGTTTTAATCTGCATTTTGCTAACTAACAATACTGAGCACCTTTTCATCTGCTTACTTGCATTTATATTTCTTTGGTGAAATGTCTGTTCAGATCTTTGCTTTTTTGCTTTTGTTGGTATTTTGTTTTCTTATTTTTGAGTTGTGAGAATTATTTCTGTATTTTGGATACAAGTCCTTTATTGTTGTTTTGCAAATATTTATTCCACATTGGTGGCTTGTCTTTTATTATTCTTCATAACTCATTTGGGTTTTTTTTAAAAGACTTTCTTTATTAATTTGAGAGAGAGAGAGTGCACAAGCACAAGTAGGGGGAGGGGCACAGAGAGAGGGAGAGATAGACACCCTGCAGACCAGAAAGCCAGAGGTGGAGCTCAATCTCAGAACCCTGAGGTGACAGCCAGAGCTGAAGGCAGACACTTAACCAACTGAACCACCCAGGGTGCCCCATAATGCACTTTGAAAATCAAAAGGTTTTACATTGGTGTAGTTCAAATTATGACTGCTAAAATATGATTCTTTTGGTATCTTACTAGACATTTTTGACGATCTAAGGTCATAAGTATTATCTTCTAGAATTTTTATGTTTTAAGTTTCACATTTAGGCCTGTGACCCACTCTACAAATTTTATGTAGGGTGCATGGTGTGAACCAAGGTTCTTTTGTATGCATGTGGATTTCCTATCGTTCTAGCACAACATATTGAAGAATATCCTTTTTCTGTTGAAATTAGTTTGCACCTTTATCCCTGGTTTTTAGCACTTTAGCTTATTATTATTATTATTATGTTATGTTAGTCACCATACAGTACATCATTACTTTTTGATGTAGTGTTCCAAGATTTATTGTTTGTGTATAACACCCAGTGCTCCATGTAATATGTGCCCTTAATACCCATCACTGGGCTCACCCATCCACTGACTCTGCCTCCCCTCTAGAACCCTCAGTTTGTTTCCTGGAGTCCATAGTCTCTCATGGCTCATCTCTCCCTCTGATTTTGCCTCCTTCATTTTTCTCCTCAACTATGTTTTTTAGTATGGTTTTCTTCATATTTCTTCTGCTTTGGGTTTGTTGAGCTTTTCAGATCTGTCAGGCTTTAGTTCTTATCAAGTTTGAAAAATCTGGGGCCATTACTTGCCTCCTCCCTTCACTCCACAAGGTCCTACTGGGATTTCAATTATATATATGTTAGATTAGTTGATATAGTCTTATTATATCTCACTGAAGCTCTGTTCATTTATTGTTATTTTGTTTATTTTGGTACTTTTTCTTCATGTGTTCATTATTGATAGACTAATATTTTCTTCTGCTGTGTGTAATCTGCTCTTATTTCCATTTAGTGAGTTTTTTATATCCAGAAGTTCAATTTGAGTATCTTTTACATCTTTACTTTCTCTTTATCATGCTATATTTTCTTTGCCTCCTTGAACACATGGAATACATTTATAGTAGTTATTTAATGTCCTTGTCTACTAATTGTATAATCTTTGTCATTTCTGGGTCTGTTTCTATTGATTGATTTTTCTTCTGATTATGGCCCATATTTTCCTGCTTCTTTGAAATCCTAATGCTTTGTATTGCATGCTAGACATTTTGAATTTTATGGTTTTTGGGACTTGTTTCTTGGGGGGGGGTGGGAGGGAGCTTTTGTTGTTGTTCTGGAGTACAGTTCGTTTACTTGAAAACTGCCCGATCCTTGAAAGGTTTAATTTTAAGTTTTGCTAATGTGTTATGGACTAAAAATTTGTGTCCCCTCCAGATTCAGGTAGTGGAGTCTTATCCCTCACAATATAATAAATACTTTGAAGTGGGGGATATGGGTGGTAAGTGGGTTTAGATGCGGTCATATGTGTGGAGCTCCCAGGATGGGATTCGTGTCCTTTTAAGAAGAGGAAGAAACACCAGAGTGCTTTTTTTTGCACATGTGGGGATAGTAAGAAGGCAGCCATCAGCAAGTCAGGAAGAGAACTCTCACCAGCCACTGACAGTTGGCACCTTGGTCTTGATTTTTCAGCCTCCAGAACTGTGAGAAATAAACATCTCTTAGTTAAGCCACCAACTCTATGGCATTTTGCTGTAGCAGCCCAAGCTAAGACAACATGTCCAGAATGGACTTTACACTTCACTGCACTACTGAGGCAATTCCCTGCTGAGGACTATACTCAATACTCTGCATCCAGAGGTCTTTCCACTTCAGCAAATAATTTCTGTCTCTGGGGATTGTTGTACCTGCTCTTTTTCAGTGTTTTTTCTCCGGTATGGTAGTTCCTTCCCATGCATGCACACATGAATCTTAGTTAAGCACTTAAGATGGCTTTTTAAAAGATTTCCTAAGTTCTCTGTTCAGTTCTCTTTCCTCTAGTACCCTACCCTGAAAAGTTTATCAACTCTGGCCTATCCAACTATTAACCTCGAGTCCTCAACTCAGGGATACCACTGGGCTCTGTCTGAGTTCCCCCTTCCTGCTTCACTGTGGCTATGCAAACTCCAAGTATTAAGGTTAACAATCACCTTATTTGCCTCGCTTCTTTCAGAGAATGCTTTCCTGGGATGCTGTTTATCTGATAACTAAAGACTATTGTTTCATATATTTTTCCAATTTTTTAGTTACTTATGGTAGAAGGGTGAAACAGGTTTCTGTTAACCCACTATGACTTGATGTAGAAGTTAGCATCTCAGCTTGAAGGGACTGCTGGGGGAAGCTGCTCCTTTCTGTGTACTGCAGGACCTACACACTGGAGAATCTATAGTTATTGCAAGAATCTGGTGCTGACCAACATTCCCACATTGCAAGATCTGGGCACTGGGGAAGTCATGTATGGTACAGGAGCTGGGTGCTGGGCAAGACATGTACATTGCAGGAGTTTGGCAAGCAAGCACACCAAAACCAAGAAGCAAAATCCTTTCTTCTTATAATGTCTCTCCAATGCCCTCTACTTACAAAGTTTAATATCATGCCATCTAGCAGAGGAATACTATTTAAGGGGCCCATATCCATTTTCCCAGAGCAGGCAATGAAGTATGAATTTAGAGCCAAGAGACAATAGATTGATAATTGAAGCATACATTGTGGAGGATTGCTGCTTACTGGTATTTCAAAATTATGTGGCCATCTGGTAAGTTCAGATCTATAACATCAATTAAATGTTTTTCATGAAAACATTTCAGTTTGAGTTTCAGATGACTAAGATTTATTTAATTCCAAGAACAGGATAGTGGTTTCATCTATTCCTAGCAAAGAACAAAAAATTTAAAAGTGGCATGCAATATTCATCTCCAGTTTTCCTTATTATTTGGTAGAAGAGAAAAAGAGGAGAGGAATGAGAGTAATGTTGTTGAACTACTTCTATGTGTCTGGTGCTTGATATATAATTATTTGAAACTCCCCAAACTACCCTAAGAAGGGGGTTTGTCATGAGCCATTTTATAGATGAAGAGAAAAGGTTGAGGCAATCTGCACGGACAAGAATCTCCTGGGAATTTTGTTAACAATGGAGATGATTTGACCAGCCCCACAGTTTCTAGATTAGTACATTAAGGATGACGTTTAGGAATGCACATTTTAAAAGATTTTTATTTATTTGACAGAGAGAAACACAGTCAGAGAGGGAACACAAGCAGGGGGAGTGAGAAAGGGAGAAGCAGGCTTCCTGCTGAGCAGGGAGCCCGATGTGGGGCTCGATCCTGGGTCTCCAGGATCATGACCTGAGCCGAAGGCAGTCGCTTAACCAACTGAGCCACCCAGGCGCCCCAGGAATGCACATTTTAAACAAACACCTAAGAGATTCTGGTTCAGGGAGTCCATGGGTCACATCAACTGAAATACTTATTTTGATAACTTGTTCAAGTTCATAAAGTTCAGGGGCATGCTTCAGATTGAATAGAGGACTATTTCTCCCTAACCCTGCCCAGCTTTTCCTCCCTGCTACACCAGACTGTGCATTAGTAGTGACAATTGAATAATTATTGGGTATTAACTGGCCCACTCAAGAACTATGTATGAGTGAAGTAATCAGTTAATGGGCAAAGAGCTGTTTAAAAATAAGCCCAGAGCTAACAGACTGTTTCAGAAACATTTTATTGGAATAATACTGGCTGAGCTGATTGACTCTTGTGATCATGAAATATTTCCTTCCTTTAATCTCAGCTCCTTGATGGACTCTCAGTATGACCTTGGAAAAATTGGTTAATGATCAGTTGGGGTTCTTATTCTTGGTCTAGGGAGTTGATGGCACTTGATTACAAATTATGCTATTAAATTGTCAGATAATGTGACAATTTTATAATAGGAATATTCAATAATAAACATTTCTAAGATTATCAGTTGTCAAAGACATTTGATATCTTTCAAAGCTAATTATCAAATGTTAACTGGTAATGCCTATTTTTTGGAATGATTCCAAATGAGGTAATTTTAGATGTTTTCTTGTTGGGTGATGCATCATGTAGTATCTAGGATGAATGAATGGGGCTAGTTGTGTTTTGGGTTGGGCAAGAATACCTAACTAATTTTAGAGCATTTGGAGGTCAATGCATTATTTAATAGTTGCATTCCATATGTGAGTCACTCATTTAGTCTTGGTTCTACCCTTGTTGTGCAAATGTGACATTCAGAGAAACCTTATTTAAGTTATTGAATATCCTTTTCTGCATAAATAGAAACAGAGCATCTAAGGCAAAGCAAGGTTTTGTGTCAATCAAATAAATGGGCCTGTAGATTCTGAATAAAACTTTGTATTAGGCTTCTGACATCCCTGGCACATAAAGATTGATTTTTGTTTACCTCATTCAAAAAGGAACTCTCCTAGAAAAGACCATAGTCTTTTCATGGGTAGAAAAAGTCAACTTTGTAAAGTTTTTCTCAAATTAATCCATAAATGCTATGCAACTCCAACAATCACTTAACCAGATAAATTGATCGTAAGCATCATGTGAGAAAAAAATAAGTCAGAATGGCCAGGAAGATTAAAAAAGAGGGAGAGAGAGAACTACTCTATCACATATCAAAACATATTCTAAAGCTGCAAAAATTAAGGCAATGTAATATTGCTACATGGCTAGAAAAACAGATAAATAAAACAGAATCAGAAATCCAGAAACATACCCAGATGCATATTGGAATTTAGTAAATGATATAGGTGGAATTTTAATATAGTAGGTGAAAATAGGGACTATGGAGGTCATTATTTTAGTTTACCTTAAATTATCTGGGAGAAAATTGGGTTCCCATCTTATATATTACATACACAGAAATATAGAGATTAATTAAAATTTATATGTTAAAAGGGGGAATTATAAGAATTAGAAAAACATCTGAGATTTAAAAAATTTAAGTAAGGAAATCCATCCTAAAAGTGAATAAAGCCATCAAAGAAAAGACAGATTCTAATCAGTAAGAAAACCAACAACCCAATAGGCAAATGGGTAAAAGATATGAAAGAACAATTTCATAATAAAGGAAATACAAATAGTTCTCAAACAGAATGATATTCAATCCTATATATAATAAGGAAAATAGTAATTAAAACTATAATGACCCCTAATTTTTTTGTCTTACCTATTATATAGTAAAACATGTTGCACTGGCTGGAAACTAGAAAACAGACTCTCTCATAACATTGCTGGTGGGAATGTAATTTGGTACAGTCTCTATGAAGTGCAATTAATAATACCTTTAAAAATGTAAAATGCTAATACCCTTTGAACTTCTATGTATTTGTCTTAAATGTACTCACACATGTGAAATGACTTACATATAAGGTTATCCACTAGATAGCCTGTCCTGCTAAGAGACAATTGATATGATATATCTGTATTATGGAATATCATGCAGCCATTAAAAAGAATGGGGCAGTTCTTTATATATTGCATATGGGAAATAAATTATTAGTTTTTAAGAATATGCATAACAGTGAATGTAGTGTGTTGCTATTTGGGTAAACACAATGCATGCATGTATGTGTACATGTATGCTTGTGTATGCGCCTATGTGTATATGTATAGTATATGTGTATACACAGACTAACATATACAATGTCTCTGGACGATACACAAGGAATTGGTTACATTAGTTCCTTCAAAGAAGGTAAACCAGGAAATTAGAGGGGACCAGATAGAAGGATTCTTACTTTTGATGATATTCTCTTTGATGCCTTGCATTTTGTGCCATGAGAATGTATCAATTACTTTTTAAATATGTTTTTTAATGGACATGGATAATAATAATTTTGTTAGAACTTCTAAGATGACCTGATCTCAAGATGGCTTCCACAGAACTGCTTATCCCCTTTGCAATGGGTAGCAAGACTCCACTTGAAATAGGTATATATTTGTTGTTCTTTGGATTAGTTCCTATTTTAAAGGATGACTATAAGTATTTCAGGAAAAATCCTTACATTTATGCAAAATACACTCCCACATAGCGTTCTGTTTTGGAGACAGCACAGGGTTGAGGTAGCTACGAACCAGACACCAGCCCAGGGTGCTGTCCAAGGTCTCACCATTAGTCATAACAGAAATCCTCATTAGAACATAGATATTCTGTCTCCTAACCAATGATTTTCCTTACTATTCTTGCCAATAATATGGGTATTATGCTAATAATAACTATAATTTGATAATCTTCTATATACCAGCTACTTAAATGTGCTGTCAGTCATTCTACCTGTTTTATAGTCTTTATCTGTTATATCATCTTTCATTTTTCAAATGAGAAATCTGAGTTATCAGAGTTAAATAAATTGTGCAAATTCATGCAATACAAATCTATAGCAAGGATTTGAGACCCAGATTTCTTAATTTTGTGCCTTTTCCCTTTTCTGCTGTATTATGCATCATTCTTTGCACACAAATACCTGGTGTTATGTATGTATAGCTCTCTCCTAAGTGAAATATTTTATTCAGTATCTACTGATTGAGTGCTTCATCTTGAACCAGGTGCTGGGCACAGAACTGGGTTATGGCAGCTGTCCTCCTTGATGGAGTCCAAATGCAAGTGGGTGCCGTCACCTGCAAGATATGGTGGTCTTTTTGCCTCTGTCTTCTGGCCTGGATTGCACTACACACTGAACACTCCACATTGTGAGCAGCAGCTCAGGGAGGCAGTACCCAAGTGTTTCTTGGTTACCATGTGACTTATTTTTGTTTTTTTCAAAATGAAAATGGCTTCATTGTTGTTGTTGTTTTTAATTTTAAAGATGATATGTTTTCTTAAAGTATAAGAAATTCAGAGATTAGAGAGTGATAGAATGAAGAAAATGAAAATAACCCAAAAGCTCATTGCTATAACCTAAGTACTATTACCATTTCAACAAATAATATGATCAGACTTCCTCCTGTGTATAGAGGAACATATAGGCAGGCATTAGGTATAAACACTGAATCATTTTGGGATATTCTACCATTTTCCCTCTTAATAAATCACAGTCATCTTATGGCCTTAAATACAGGCTGCATCATGATCAGCTTTAAAAGTAATGGTGTTTTGCCATATAGTTAAACTATGCTTAATTAATCTACTTCCTAGTTTTTGCTACTATAAAAGTGTGACAATGCAACCTCTTTACATACTATACACACTTTTCCCATTCCTTGAACAACAACAAAAAAGATTTATTTATTTACTTTAAAAATAGAGCATGAGCAGGAGGGGCAGAGGGAGAAAGAGAATCTGCAGCATACTCTGTTCAGAGCAGAGCCTGAAGCGGGATTCAATTTCATGCTGAGATCACAACCTGAGTCCAAACCAAGAGTAGGATTTCTGAAGGAGTGACTTCTGTGAGTGGAATTGCTGGATCACTTGTTGCTTTTCTGAATGAACTTGGAAACAGAAATGTGAGATTGAGGTCCCATTATATATGCCCTTAATAAAAAGAATCTTCTGACTTTTCCAAATACTTCTGCCTACTTTTCTTAATAGTGTGCCTTTAAATATCCACACTTCTGTTATGGTTTTTCTTACCTTGCCTCTATCTCTGCACTGTCCTTCCTACTGTTTTCTTTTACATAACATTTACCTTCTCGGGGAAAAAATAGCAATAGTTACTTTGGAATTTGTTTAATCATAATTTTTCTTTTCAAATGGATTTCCATTTGTTGTGTCTGATTTTTCATAGCGGAGACGGCAGAGGTCTGCGCAGAGCAGCTTAACGAAGCCATCTGTGTGTATGGAAAAGCAGAGACAATTAAAACCTGTTGACAACTTTGGGCAAAGCTGTGGGCCTCATGTTCTGTAATTTATGTGAAAAGCTGAAGAACAATCAGTTCAAGCTGGTTCTTCAAAAAGGCACAGCCTGTAACATTTCTTTGGCAGTTCAGCATCTTTGCACCATAGCAAAGGGGGATCCGCATCCAGGGAATCCTGAGATGTGCAGCAGGAGCTCATGAACAGGGCCCACAGAAACAAACACGCATATTGCCATGAAGAGAAAATGGAAGCTGCTGTTGGTTTTTTTTTTTCCAGTTTCTCATGTAATTCCATTTCTCCAACAGACAAGGATTAGTAGAGTGTTTCCTTCCTATTGCTTAGTGCTGTTTTTTGTCAAAGTATGAAATGCCCATTCTAATACCTGCTGTGGGGCAGGAATTCCTCAAGGTTTAGGAAACTAAAGGTGGCAAGGGTGTCTGGGGAGGCAGCGGTGTGTAGAAAGGACTTTGCTTACATCTTAGCTCTGCTCCCTCCCAGCTGACCGCCTTGGACATGTCGCTGTTTCATACTTCTTAAAGAGGAGACAATCATACCTAAACATATGATGCTTAGAGGTAATATATATGAAATTTCTTATATTTACATCTTTCCTTTCTTATCTCCCTGTTACTTTCCATATTCTTTTACATGGTTCCCACCCCCATCCTGCCACTGAGATTGTACTGGCCAGGTAAGTAGCATCATCTCTGTTATTAAATCAGTTTTGTCTTACGTATTTCTCAGACACACTAACCAATTTCACCTTCTTAAAGCACTCTTCCTTCCCTTAACTTCCAAGAATCACACTTAAATTACTTCCTTCTCCCTCTGTGGGCACTCCTCTGTTTACAGTGTCTTCATCTCTTCCACTCCCATATTTTATTCTAAGATGGTGGTACTTGGTTTTTGTCCTTGTTTACACTTTTATTGCACAGTCCCACTCATATCTATGACATCAGCTGCCATGTGTATTTTGGAGTCTCCACTACAGAGTTTAGGTTCAAGCAATATATCCCAGTCAATTTCCAGATGACCATACTTGGGGACCACATGCTGGTGTAGGAAATGCAGAGATCATTTCACTTCCCATTCCCCACTTCCCCAGCCCATCATCAGCTCCGTTCCTCTTTATGGCCCAGGAGTCTCAGAGAACTGGCATCCCCCTGAGAAGGAAGAGTCTAGTGCACCCTGACCCTATCTTGCTTCTGTAGACTTGGTGAATGAATCCTGCCTGCTGAGCAGAGGCTGGATTTGGAGAGTTCATAAGTATGAAAAACAGACCAAATCTGCATTTCCATAGTAAACACTCGTGCTTGAGTAGAGTTTTACCCTGATGAAAGTGATGATTTGAGAGTGGGTTTTTCATTTCCCAGGGTTCCTATCAAGGAAGGAGGCTCACCCAAATTGGGTAAAGCCTGATAGATTAAAAATCATTCCATTTTTTTGCTCCCTCAGGTACTTTGTCAAGGCACCAGGATCAAAGCAATGGGAAGTGATTTAGTGTTAGTCACCTAATGTCGTAAGATTGCATCTCATGCTCAGAGCAGCTAGACACAGAAACATCTTTAATGATACAACACCATACAGAACACAGATACACAGAAGCATTTGAGTCTTCCCTTGATCGGAGATGAGGCTGTTTAGGAATGTGGTGGCAACTGAGCCTCAGTGGAAGGTGGGGCTATCTAGAAAGAATTGTTGTCTGTGCTAGGAAAGCTGAACTGGCAGGTTGGTTCCAAATCATGATGCCAGAAGATGCTACCATGGGTGCTGCTGCTGGGAACACTCTTCCAACAGGTCTTGAAGTGAAAGCAATTCCTAGGATGCTCCCATGAGATCTCGGTTGGGATAGGCTCCAGGTTCATAGTCCCTTTCGTGGTGATCATTAATACCATTTATGCAAAATTTCCAGCTTTCCACCTCCCATGTATGTAACACAATTGCCCTTTCTGATCCTTTTCTGATTTAGTGGTGTGACATGACTAGTTATATCCAATGACTTGTAAGCAGATATGATGTGGGCCACTTTTAGACAACAACATATTTTGGCTGGTGCTAGATCCTCTAGAGCTCTCTTTCCCCTCGGTTAGAGAGTGGCAAGTTTAGAAACATGGCTTCTCTGTCATTATGGGAACTTGTGAGACCACAATGAGCAGAACCCTCTCCTGAGACCTACAACAGACAAAGAAAAAGGGAGAAATTGAACCTTTGCTATTATAAGCTAGTGGCAATTTTCATGTTATTTGTTACTACTGCAGAACCTAGCTTATTCTGACTGATACACACTTTTTCCCACTCAAGCACATACTCTTTTGAATGTTATAAGCAGCTTTTAAAACACATTTAAAACACAAGGTCTTATTATACGCCTCTAGTAAGATAGTGAGATCCACACTTACCTAACTAAAGAGGGAATCAACCAAGATGCTTTTCACTAAACAAGAAGGATCTGCATGCATTAAAATGTTATTTTTTAATTTATTTTGTGTTTGTCCCAGGGACATGGAGTTATTGGCAACTTCTTTCAATAAGGACAAGAAAAGTCTCTGGTAGGAAATGTTAGGATATCTCTCTACCTTGTTTCAGCTCAGACTTCTCTTGGACTACAGACATATCTTTAACTGCCTGGTACTTATTTTCATATCTCACTGGTATCTCACTGGCATCTCAAAGTCAACATGTTCAATGGTGAATTCATTAATTTCACCCAAAATATGCTTCTTTACTGTGTTCTCTGTCTCAGTGAATGTTTTCATGTGCATACAATTGGAGCATCCATGACTGCTTTGTCTTTCTTTGTCAATCACACTGAATCTTTTGCCCAAACTGGTAGCTTCTATCTCCTTGTGTCCCACCACTGTACATTGTACTGACCACTTTTCTTTCTTTCCTGTATCAGTATAAGTCTTCTCATGGGTCTTCTTGTCCCTAGCCTGTCCTCTTTTCTATGCATGCTTTATGTTAGAGCCAGAGTGATATTTCTACAAGCAGACCTGGTCAAAATACACCTTTGTTGAATGTCCTCTCATGGTTCCTCATTGCTCTTAGAAGAAAGATGAAGTTTTAAAATGTTGTCTTCAGATCCCTGATTTGGTTCCTGCTTCCCTCCTTGGTTGCACTTTGACTCATGCTCCACATTCACTCACACTGAATGTAATTGAAAGTTGCATACTTTAGAAAACCCTTTGTCTTTGTTCCCTCCAGCTGGGACAATCTTCTTCTGTTTCTCGGCTAACAATCCTACTCACTTATCTGTCTTTAGCTTAGATCATACTACCTCTGGAATACCTTCTTTAACTTACTCAGGCAGGAATAGGTGGTCTCTTGTGGACTCCTTTTATAACCTATTCTCATGCTTATTGCTCTATAACTCTGTCATAGTTACCTGTTCCTGCAGATTGCCCCTTACTGAAAAAACACATGCCAAGTGTTTACGTGTATGTCATTTAAGCCTCATAGTAATCCCCTGAGATAAATAATATTCCCATTTCAACAAGGGAATGGGGAATAGAGAATTAGGGTAAGTGGTTTAAAGTCAATCAGCCAGTTAATGGCGATGTGGGACTTGAACCTATTGCAATTTGTACCCTGGTCTCTTAGACTTAACTGTCATCCTATTCTAGACAACTGAAAAGTTTACAGGGATCAGTGGAAAAATTAGCCATTATTCTTTTTACAACCATTTTGCACAGCAAAGCAGAAAAAAAAAGGGAAGAAAAATAAAATAGTACTAGCTCAGTTTCTAGATAGAGTATGGGAAATGTACCAAGGGCACAGGAAATGGTGTCTTCACTACTTTTGAAATGGGGAGGCAGTTTTCCACAGAGCAACCTTGCTGGGCTCTTTGCCCGGTTCCTGGCGTCTCAGGGTCTCACTCTATCTTGATAAACTACTGTGTCACAAAAGAATCTTCCCAGTTTCAGCACCAATTGCTAGGATGCTGTACATAACCTCTATTTCCTTCAGGACAGCAGGCTGTTACAAAAGTTCCTTTCCTGAAATAAAATAAAATCAGTGCTAAAAAAAAAAAAATCAGTGCTTATGGGAAAAGAAACATTTTTCAGTAAGTTCAATACTACCTCGAATGTGGCTAATGTTTAAATATCAGAAAACCAAAAATTTTAAGTAGGAATTTGTGTAACACAGGTGATGCTGGCAGGGTTTTTGGTACTTTTGATCCATATCATGGTGAAAATATTTTAGGGTGAGTATTTAAATTATAAATTGAGGACTTCATCCAAGTAACACATGCATTTGTCAAATAAAATCATATGCAGGATTATAATGAAGAGCGCTTGTCTCTTGACACCTCCATTACCACCCCAATCCTACCATGCGGAGGCAACCTTTTACCCATTTCTTTTTGTTTTTCTGATGGACTAATGCTCTATTTCTAAATGTTATGCTTATTACTTCCATATTTCTCCACGCACATATTATTCATTTTCTTCTTTTATCACACTGAGTGTGATGGGCACTTGCTAGGTTCTTGGTATTCTACTTTTTATGAATATCTTTTTTTTCTGTTTCTATTCCTCTGTGGGAAATTTCCACTGTTACAGGTCCCACCTTCCCAAGGTAGAAGCCAAAACTCATTCTCTGGCCTCTCTTGCTTGAAAGAAGCAAGTTTGTGGCAATGGCTCCACTAACCAGATCTACCAGCATAGGCTGCGACCTAACAGGGAGAAGAATGAGGAAATTGGTATTAGGAGATCCACTTTCTTTGCTGAGTGTGGTAACAGGGTTTCAAGCTGGTGGGGGCAATAGTGGCAGAACATCTGTTATCCAAGCCTGAGTGGCGTTGGGAGGGGCTGTGGAGTCTGTGCCAGCAGTTGGAGTGGGGGTGGGGAGATTTCCCAAGAGCACCCCCTTACAAAAGCACTCATTGCAGGTGTGCCTGGGTGGCTCAGTTGGTTAAGCCTCTGGACTCTTAATTTTGGTACAGGTCAAGATCTCAGGGATGATGAGATTGAGCCCTGCCTCAGGCTCTGTCCTTGGACATGAAGACTCTTTAAGATTCTCTCTCTCTCTTCCTCTGCCCCTCACCCACTGCTCAAGCAGCTCAAGCATGCTCTCTTTCTTTCCCTAAAACAACAAAACAAAACAAAAAACACTCATTGCAGAGATGTTTAAGGAGCTAACATTTGCTTTTCCTTCTCTGTGGGTTTAAAGCTAGAGCTCCTGTGCCCCTCCTTCAATGTAACTGGGCTCCATATTGTGTGAAACTGCGTAATCACTTCTGTGAATCTTTAAGGGGACTCTTATTCCAATACTTTATAAGAAATTCATTTTCTGTCTAAACTAGTCATCCTGACTCCTGTTGCTTGCAGTAAAGACCTAACTGGTCCTCTTGACCAGAATATTGACCACTGCAGTAGGTGATCAGGGTTTACTTTGTTGTCTGTACTCACCTTCTTTTCACCTTCTCTTCAATTTTTTGGTGATTGTATTTTACTTTTATGACAATAAATGGTAATAATATCCACTTATTAGTCCATCAACTTTATCTTTTTCAGCTTTATTAAAACATAATTGACAGATAAACTTAAGGTATATATATTGATTTGATACATTTATACAGTGCAAAATGATCACCACTATAGAGCTAGCTGGCACCTCTATCACATCCCATAATTACCATTCTGTGGAGAGCATATTTAAGATCTAGCAACCTTCAAATATATGATACTATATTATTAACTATATTCACCATGCTGCATGTTAAATCCCCGGAACTTATTCATTTTATAAATGCAAAGTTTTGTATCCTTTGAGTTGCATTTCTTGACCCCAGCCTCTGGTAACTGCCATTCTGCACTCATAAACTCTATCTCTTGATTTGAGACTCATAGGACCACAACCCCCTACCCTTGCCTCCATCTCCCACTGTCTTCCCACCTCCCATCCTCTGGCAACTGTAGCTCTGCTTTATACTTTGTCAAAGTTGAGAACATTTCTATTCTACTCTACAATGATAATTAAATCTTCTGTGCTTTGTCTCTCTGTGGATTTAGAAATGGAAAACTAATAAGCAGCATTGACATTGTTAAGACTATATAAATGTTGACTTCAGAGATGAAGAAGGAGCAAAGGATTACGTGTCCTGCTTGACAGGTCTAATGTCATGATTCCTGTGCACCTGAAGCAAAATGCTTCTCGCCTTCAGGTCACATGGATTTTTTTGGTCCTACACTTTATTAGTCACCCAAAATTAAGTCATTCTTTCTTTTCTTTTCTTTTCTTTTCTTTTCTTTTTTTTTTTTTTTAAAGATTTTATTTATTTGACAGAGAGAAACACAGCCAGAGAGGGAACACAAGCAGGGGGAGTGAGAGAGGGAGAAGCAGGCTTCCTGCCAAGCAGGGAGCCCAATGTGGGACTCGATCCTGGGTCTCCGGCATCATGACCTGAGCCGAAGGCAGTCGCTTAACCAACTGAGCCACCCAGGCACCCCTAAGTCATATTTTCTTTCCTTCATTTTTGGAACGTGACTTTTTTCTTTCTTTTTTGTTTACCAGGTACTTCTAATTGGAATTCTTTTTTCTTATCTAGCAAAAGAATCATAGTTCTCCATCACAGCCTCATATGTATCCAGACTTGAATCATGCTAATTACTATTATATAGAATACCTTTACCCTCTCATGGCCCCCCACAATATGGTCCCTCATAGAATGTTCTAATCTGGACCTATTGTCTACAACTGCTGCACAGCAATCATCCTTGGGCTTCTCTTCAGTGGCCTCCTGGATTCAAGGCCCATCCTACATTCCACATCATCTTTTTGGTCCTCTCCTTGGTTTTACTGGGATACATACCCAGAAGGCCTCCTAAGACAGAAAACATGGCACATAAACTGGGTCTTTGTATGTCTGAAAATATCTTTGTTCTACTCTCACACAATGCAAGTTTGACTGAGTATGAATTATGGGTTCAAAATATTTTTTCCCTATAAAACTTTGAAAACATTGATTTGTTATCTTCTGATTTTAATGTGATTAATGAAAAGTTGGATGATTCCTTGCATTTTTCTCTGGAAGTTTTTGTGACTTTTTTTTTTAAATCTTCAGTGTTCTGAAATTTCAAAAGCATGTGCTAGCTGTGTAGCTATTTTAATTCATCCTGCTCAGTACTCAATAGATTCATCAAACCTGAGGATTTTCCTTTCTTCCATTTGAGGGAATATCCTATTATTTTTTTTTAAAAATTCTTCTATTCACATTCTCTGTTCTTTTTCTTACAATTCCTCTTAGTCAACTGGTGGATTTCTGCCACTCCTGTTAATCCTCTATATATTTCATCTTTATCCCTCAAGTTTGTTCTTTGCTATTTGCTTTAAACCCTAGGAGAGATTTTTGGTTTTATATGTCAGCCTTTCTATTGACTTTAATATATTAGGTACTATATATTTAATTTATAAATTCTCTTTTAATTGTTCCCCTTTCAATCATACTATTATTGTTTCAGGAATATGATGTCTTCTCAAATATCTTTGAAGATATTCATTAAATACCTTGAAGATGTCTTTTTAGTTCCTGAATTATTTCTATTTCCTTAGGACTTTGTGCATTTTGGCCTTTTCATTTCCTTCTGGTAATTTCCCTCAAACATCTGGTGATCTTGTTTATACAGTCATATTTATAAATGAAGGATTTTTTTAATGGTCACTACCCATTGTTGGTTTCTTCTGAACTGGGGTTGATATGCTTCCTGTTAGGATTGTCAGGCGAAAGGCAAGGGAGATAAGAAACTCCACATGAATGCCCAAGGCTAGCTAACAGGCAGATTTTGCTTTGGGTTGTGTACATGGGGAACAAGCATTTAGTTAGACATTGTTTCATGTCTTCCCACCAAATGTCAGAACAAGGAGAGATTTACTGTTAGACCAACACTCACACTAAAATACAAATCCCTCTTTAGCCAATTCACTCATTTAGGGAAGAGTCTCCAGTCATTTTTCCACTCATTTCTGGGAGTAAAATCCTGGTTCCCTTTGTTCCATCTATGTGTGTGGATAAAGACTGAGAACACCTGAGTGCACTTGACCATCATTGCTCTTGTTCCTGTGCCGTGCAAGCCTGGGGAACTATGCGGTGGGCTACAGAGTGTGTCAGAAGCTCCTGAGGACCACTGAACATAAGCTGAGCCTTGGCAGCTGCTGATCCCTGCAGAATTTATAGATTTTCAGAAGAATTCATCCAGAAACTCTGCGGACAAGAGCCACCTCTGTCCATAGAGCAGTATGGATGGGGAACACTAACAGTGTCTCTCTCCCACCCCCATTAAAATAAGCAAGAAAACAAATACACAAACAACAGCAGCAACAACAACAACAAAACCAAGGGGGAAGAGGGGACTATTTACCCTTCACTTAGACATTCACTGGTACTTTGCCAGGATAATTGGTAGCTGCTTCCCCTGAAATTCCCATCATACTCACATTTGGACTTTGGCTTCTTCTACTCTGTGTCATCCATTGACATGTTGCCATCTGCTTTCATATTCAAGAAGTATGTTGAAGTCTTTCACCTACAATTGACCTTCCTTGCTGCTTTCTTTATTGTTACAGATTTATTTCTTTTTGCACTCTGACACAGTCATTTTAGTGGAATTTCTGGCAAGAAGGGTATTACACTCACATGCCCAATTAACCATCTTGCACCAGACACTTCCCCACCCCATGATGGTGTTTTTAAAATGAATTTCTTTGCTGAAAGTCTACTCATCTATTATCTATATTTCTACTGCTTACCATGTTATTTCTGGAGATAACAAGAGGATCTTGTTGGAAAGAAGAAAGTAAGAAGAAAAAAAGCCTTAGAAGGAAGCAAACACGGGGCGCCTGGGTGGCTCAGACCGCCCTGGTGCACCTGGTCTTCTTTTGAAGGGCCAAAGTGGACAGAGAACTGGGCTAAGTTTTTGATCATCTAACAGGGAGTTGGATACAGGGGACTTCCCCTTCCCTGCACAACCCTGGGTCAATCACTCAATCTCTTTGCACTCTGGTTTCCAGATTTTTAGTGAGGCTTATTTCTACCCTCATTGCTTCTCAGAATTGTTTTGAGAATAAGAAGGTAAAGGTGGATGCTGGGTGGATCAGATGATTAAATGTCTGCCTTCAGCTCAGGTCATAATCCCAAGGGTCTGGGATTGAACACCACATTGAGCTCCCCGTTCAGCAGGGAGTCTGCTTTCCCCTCCGCCTCTGCTTCTCTCCCCTGCTCATGCGCTCTCTCTCTCTCTCTCTCTCTCTCTCTCTCTCTCTCTCAAATGAATAAACTCTTAAAAAAAAAAAAGAAGGTAAGAAGGGGCACCTGGGTGGCTCAGTTGGTTAAGCGACTGCTTTCCTGGAGACCCAGGATCGAGCCCCACATCGGGCTTCCTGCTCGGCGGAGGCCTGCTTCTCCCTCTCTCACTCCCCCTGTTTGTGTTCCCTCTCTCGCTGTGTTTCTCTCTGTCAAATAAATAAATAAAATATTTAAAAAAAGAAGGAAGCAAACAAATGGAATAAATTTAGATAACAAGCAACATGAACCCTCTCTTAACTATTTGTGATAAGCAGTTAAAAACAGCCTATGTTATTAATCTCACTGAAGGCCCTTTGTCTCACTGACCAATTAACCATGTGCCACAAAGATTATTAAGTGAGCAACTTCCACGAGAAACCTGATCCTTCATACCAGAGACAAGTGACTTGCCAGCAGTATTTCCAGATTAGAGAAAACACATGCTGCAGGAGAAAACAGATAAACCAGTGCCACCCAAGAATCTACTTGGTTATAAGACTGCAGAACATGATACGGCAACTCTAAGGCTCAATTTTGAAAAGCGTGCCTTCTACTTTACTTAATTTCTTTTCTTGAACTTAATTCTGATCCAAAACCTGATTGCAATTAGGATAGCAGAAAATGTAATCTCAGTTGGTACTGTAGTCTTTTGTTTTACTAGGCCTACAATGGATTCACAGTGCCTAGAATATGGAAAGAAGCCAGTCTACCCAACTCATGAATTATGGTGTCCTCATTGGGAGTTCAATAGACCTTTGTTATGGGTGTTGGTCCAGAAAGGAATTTCAGCACTTTAGGTATGGTCTCCATCTGAGGTCTAGTTAGATCTGGGAAGCCTTGCCTTGGAGTGGTATGGGGTCTCTCCTTCTTGAGACCTATAGACCTTTTACCTCTCTCTAGAACACTCTCTCTACTGAGCTGTGTTGTTGTAATCTCCTCAATTCATTGGAGTTTTAGGAAATAAAAAAAATAAGTCAGTAGACCGTTTCTGTATTTTGTCCTTCCTTTAGGCAATGAATTCAGAATAGGGATGGGGAAGTGAGTGCAAGCAGGAGATATAAGGGAGAAAGAGGGCAAGTGCTATAGGGAAAAAAAATCAATATTTCAAAAATATCATCATGCCAGAGTATGTGTGTCCAAACCTAAAATTATACTCTGTGGATTATGTGGAGAGATACAGAATGATGTCCAGCCAGAATGGATTTGGAGGGTTAAGGTGGGGCAGGGATGGGAGATGAATAGGGAAGATATTTTTGAAGATAGTTCCACAGAAATTACAACAGAATCTCTTGAAGAATTTGAGTATGAGATGAAAATAGCCTCCGATTGTAGTGGGTTGGTTGTTAGCCATGCTTCCTCTCACAGGGCTCTGTTAAAGACCTTTTGCCAAAGTTGTGTCACACTATAATCAGGAGGAATCCTGAGCCCATGACTAATGTTCCTAGGGACTATGTGAATATGCAGAATGGCCATGTTGTGTGAAAATTTCTCTAATCATTATAGAGGAAGAACAAACATTCCTAGAAAAGTTTGTGGTTACAAAAAATCCAGTGTCCACAGCATTTATGCCATTGCTACAGGACAGCCTTGGGATGCTGCCAGGCAATTTCAGCCAGTACTCCAAGGAATCTCTGAACTTTAGAAGGGGGCTGGTGTGATCCCATTTAGATCATACAGTGATGTTTATTCACTTAAGAACTATAAAGATTCATTTTGATCAAGGAAAAACCATGGAAGGTGATTATGAATATTCAATAAAACAGGTTCTCAAACTAAGCACATGGATCTCTTCTCACATGCACTGGATCTTCTGCATGCTTATGACTCAATATGCCCAATAGCCTCCAGTCTACATGACTTTGTCTTGGCTCCTGATAGTAACTGACCCAATCACGCAGTGTGCTGAATCCAACTTTTTATGAAGAAGAATCTGGTTGACCAGGGTTGGGTTGTATCCAACGTTGCCTATGGTGCTGCTTTCCAAATTAGTTTATTGGTAAAAACACAGCAGTCAGGTTGTGTCCCTTAACCAAAGCGATAGATGTGGGCAGAACTTTTGCAAGAGCATGAAATCAGCTAGGCCATGGCTAGCCTTTCCAGCTATTTCATTCCCAGCGAATCCCTTGATGTTGTGTGTGTGTGTGTGTGTGTGTGTGTGTAGATACTAAAGCAATTATCTTATTTTAGTGCATCCTGCCTTCGATTTAGAAATATTCAATATTTTTCTATTTCTGATTCCATATGTGGTCCCATATTCACTAATGGGATGAATAGAGGATTGTCTTAAAGGATATATTTTATAAAGTTCTACAAGATTTTCAATAACTCAGGAACCCCTTGATAGTATTATTGCTCCAATAAATTAAAGGGTGGGTGGTCACACATGCCTGCTTCAAAATTAAATCAAGCGCTATTATTCATAAGAGGCCTATTTAATTTCTACTTGAACCTCTTTTCCCAAAGGCAATAATTACTGAATAACTTTATTGCTTAGTGGAGAAAGGTATTCTAGGGCCTCAGGGCTTACCAAAATGAATGTGGTTTCTATAAAGTCTAGCAGTTCTTGACTCTTACTTCTTCATGCCAAGACATGTCAATAAACACAGACCACCATTTTCTCTGTGCTATTTTCACTGCTACCATTTTTGCGTTTCAGCACAAGAGCTGTTCTTAGCTGGAAAATGCCAGATGGCACTGAGGAATCATTCGTGCTATTCCAGAGCAATGTCATCTGCAGAAAAGAGCCAATAGCTAATTGACAAAGATACCCTTGCTGTTTTTATAGAAGTCAAGATGTCCTACTTCTATCATTAAGACTTTTCTTTTGCAGTTGGTTTGGGTTTCAAACTCTCTTTGGAACTTTGTTGAAGGCAAAGTCTTCCCCAGTTCTCTCTTCAATGCTGCTGTGCAGAGCCTTCTTCTTCAGATGATTTCTCTTTACTTTGCCAGCTTTAGATATCCATTATCCTCTCCCTTCAAGTTACTTTAGCTTTCCTTACCTGCATTCTTTGACAATTATCATTTACTTGGAATTTTTAGCTACCTTTTTAAAAAATAGATCTACTTCTTATCTTCACAACTAACTGATGAGATTCATCTAGAAGACAACTAAACATTTTTTTTCTTACTCCATAGTGATTCTTGCATAATAGATACCTAATTAATATTTGTTGATTGGGAGATTATTACCCTGAGGTTTGCTATATCCAGATCAGAAAGTTCAGAACAGAGTCCTGTAGTTTAGAGTGAATTCAGGAATTAGATAGTAATGTTTATCCAAAATTACAGAGATTTCCATAGAAATTTTTTTTAATTTATTCATTCAGTTAAGTCACAGAAAACAATGGCAAGGAAATTACTCTTTACATCTCATTCCCAAGTTTACCTGTGACTGTGGCTCAAGTCCAGTGATTTCCAATTGTCTGTGAATGGATTTGCTACATGAAGTTTGCTGCAATAGAATCATGTCCACTTTTCTGAATGAGAATATCATAGTGGTATTTGGAGATTTAGCAAATACCAGAGGTGATACTGATGATAGTTTGGAAAATATTCTTCTAAGACACTGGTTCTCAAAATGTGGACCCCAAAGTACCAGCATCACCATCACTTAGGAGCCTATTAGAAATATAAATCCTGGGGTCTCCTACTGCTAATCAGAAACTCTGGTAGTCCGGCAATTATATTATTTTCCTGGTGATTCTGAAACATACTACAGTATGAGAATCAATGGTATAGACACATTTTTTTTTAGTTATACTTTGTTTTATTTTTTTCAGTGTTCCAAGAGTCATTGCTTATGCTTCATACCCAGTGCTCCATGCAATACGTGCCCTCAATACCCACCATGAGGTTCACCAATCCCCCTAACCCCTCCCTTCCAAAACCCTCAGTTTGTTTCTCAGAGTCCACTCTCTCATGCTTCATCTCCCTCTCTGATTTACCCCAGTTCACATTTCTTTTCCTTCTCCCACTGTCCTCCTTATGCTCCACAATTAAGTGAAACCATATGATACTTGACTTTCTCTACTTGGCTTATTTCACTCAGTATAATCTCCTCCAATCTGGTCCATGTTGCTACAAAAGTTGGGTATTCATTCTTTCTGAAGGAGGTGTAATATTCCATTGTATATGCAGACCATATCTTCTTTATCCATTCATCTGTTGAAGGGCACCTTGGCTCTTTCCACAGTTTGGCGATTGTGGCCATTGCTGCAATGAACATTGGGGTACATATGGCCCTTCTTTTCACTACATCTATATCTTTGGGGTAAATACCCAGTACTGCAATTGCAGGGTCATAGGGTAGCTCTATTTTTAATTTTTTAAAGAATCTCCACACTGTTTTCCAAAGTGGCTGCACCAGCTTGCATTCCCACCAACAGTGTAAGAGGGTTCCCCTTTCTCCACAGCCTCTCCTACACTTACTGTTTCCTGTCAATTTTGGCCATTCTAACTGGTGTAAGGTGGTATCTCAATGTGGTTTTGATTTGAATTTCCCTGATGGCTAATGATGCTGAACATTTTTTCATGTGTCTGCTAGCCATTTGTATGTCTTCTGCCCATTTTTTGATGGGATAGGACGTCTTATGATTATAATAATCTAATATTTCTAGGAAGCCACCTGGATAAAAAATTGGCCTGATTGTTTAAAATATGCGACACTATTAAAAATTTGCCATTTGTTTATTTAACAAATTTTTACTAAGTGGGTCTTCTATGCTAGAAATAAAAAGATAAATAAGACATAGTTTCCGCTCTAAGGAATTCTCAGACTCAAAAGAAATATGCTTATATAAACAAATAATTGTGATTCAGTGTGTTCAGTGATACCAGAAATTAATTTTGTAAAAGATTATTTTTGTTGTGTAAAAGGTTAATTCTGTTATGAGGGATGTGGAAAACTTTTGAGTTCTAAACTGGTTTTGAACACTGAGGCATATACAGATTTCTTTCTTTCTTTTTTAAAGATTTATTTATTTATTTTAGGGAAAGAGAGAATGCACACATGCACACATGAGTGGGCAAAAGGCCAGAGAGGGAGGGAGAGAGAATATCAAGCAAACTCCACACTGAACAAGCAGCTCAATTCAGAACCCAGTTTCACCACCCTGAGATCATGACCTGAGCTGAAACCAAGAGTCATGCACCCAATCGACTGAGCTATATAGATTTCTATGCAGAGAAATCAGATAGGTATCAAGATACCCATTTATGACTTTATATGAGGACCTGTGGGTTGCAGCAAGATGATAAATGAGTTTGAAGTGTATTAACCTAGTCAGAAATGTGACTAAAGCCAGTCTCCCCTAATATCAAGTGGAACTAAAGTAAGAGTCCAAAAGAAGGAAGTCACAAGAAAGTCTGAGCTTTAGTATTAACTCCGTCCTCTGCAGATAGATGGGTTTACTAATGTTATATTTTTACATGATACCTCTTAGAAGCACTGAGTGAGGGAGGAGAGAATACCTAGAATTATGCTTCTTATATTATTCCTTTCTGGGAATGAAGTGTAAGGTTTTGTTCTGTTCGTTTTGTTTTCTCTAGTAAAAACATATGGGACTTAGTTGTCAAGCACTCTTCACCAAAAGCCAGGTGTTTGTAGTCAGATGAACAGAAGGAAGAGAGCATTTAATATGGAAGAAATAGTACATGCAAAGGTCCTGGGGTCTAACATGACATGGGAAGTTCATATAAGCATGGCATGGAATTTGGTTGTTTAGTTTTTTGTTTTTTTGTTTTCAATTAGGATAAGAAGACTAAATGTATTTTTTTCCAGTTTTATTGAAAAATAGTTGGCATATATCACTGTACAAGTCGTCGGCACACAGTATGATGATTTGATTAACAAACTGTGAAATGATTACCACAATACGGTCAACTAACATCCAGTTTTCATATTGATACAATAAAAAGAAAATAAAGAAGAAAAAAATTGGGTGCCTGGGTGGTTCAGTGGACTAAAGACTCTGCCTTCAGCTCAGGTCATGATCTCAGGGTCCTGGGATCGAGGCCTGCATCGGGCTCTCTGCTCAGCAGGGAGCCTGCTTCCTCTTCTCTCTCTGCCTGCCTCTCTGCCTATTTGTGATCTCTCTCTCTGTCAAATAAATAAATAAAATCTTTATAAAAAAAGAAAAAGAAAAAATTAAAGGAACAAAATTTTCCTTGTGAGAACTCTAAGGATTTATTCTTTTAATATCTTTCCTATAGATCATGTAGCAGTTTTAGTTATAATCATCGTGTTGTACCTCTACTACTTATTTATCTTATAACTGGAAGTTTGTGCCTTTTGACCACCTTCCTCCAAAACCCACTCTCCCTCACCTCTGCTTCTGGTAACTACAAGTCTGATGATTTTTCTATGAATTTGGTATTTTTTTGTTTTAGATTCCACATATAAGTGAGATCATACAATATTTGTCTTTCTCTATCAGGCCTATTTCACTTAGCATAATGCCTTTGAGATCCATCCATGTTGTTGCAAATGGGAAGATTTCCTTTTTTTAAATAGCTGAATAATCCTCATATATTATATGCATACATATATCACAACTTCTTCATCCATCCACACTTACATTGTTTCCATGTCTGGGCTAAGGTAAATAATGTTGCTATGAACACAGGAGTGCAAATGTCTTTTGGAGTTATTTTTCACCACCTTTGGGTATATTTCTCAAAGTCGAATTGCTGAATCATGCGGTAGTTTTATTTATAATTTTTTCTGAGAAGCCTCCATATTGCTTTCCATAGTGGCTGTACTAAGTTGCAAACCCTAAATTTACTTTATTTTATTTTTTATTTTTTTAAAGATTTTGTTTATCTGCGAGAGATTGAGCATGAAAGGTGGGGAGGGACAGAGGGAGAGGGAGAAGCAGACTCCCTGTTGAGGACCCTGGGATCATAATGTGAACCAAAGGCAGATGCTTAACCAACTGCGCCACCCAGGTGTCCTCCAAAATTTATTTTAAATATTAGAAACAGAACTTTGTTGGGGCACCTGGGTGGCTCAGTTGTTAAGCGTCTTCCTTTGGCTCAGGTCATGATCCCGGGAGTCCTGGGATTGAGCCCTGCATCAGGCTCCCTGCTCGATGGGAAGCCTGCTTCTCCCTCTCTCACTCCCCCTGCTTGTGTTCCCTCTTTAGCTGTGTTTTTCTCTGTTAAATAAATAAAATCTTAAAAAAGAAAAACAGAACTTTGTTGGTTTTATGATGGAAATATCTGAGAGGATCCATGAGTAATAACAGGAGACTGATAAAGTATGATAGAGATGAAATAAAATACACTCATATTGTACACTTTTATATTTATTTTCTTTATATTTTACATCATTCATATTCACATGTTAGTTATATTTAAATCTTATTTGTTTATTTATTTTATTGATATAAGAACTAGAAAACTATGGGAAGGCGTTCCCCAATGTTAACAGTAAATACTTCTCTAATGTGAAATCAGTGACTATTTTTATTTGTTTTGCTATGTGATTTTCCCTGATTTTTCAGCTTTTGGCAGTGGGCATGTACTACTTTTAAGAGGCAGAGCTTCTCACTTCTCTGCTGAATGGGTGTGGGAGATCTGTCATTCTGTCTTAATTGTCAGTCTGGATGATGACCCTGGCCATCAATATTAGCCATTGGCTGGGGATAGCAGTTACAATTTGAAGAGGCTCCTTTGCTGAACACAGAACCACTTACAATTTTATTATTCACCATTTTATCTGCTTTCTGTAAATTCAGGGTTTTTAAACAATTAAATAGATTCAATTCAAAAATAAAATACCAAAAAAAGTTTTTGAGAAACTCTTTCTAAACCTTTCTGAATTTAGAGATTTGGGGATTATTAAAAGCAGTGTATTTCCTTCTTAAAGGCTCTTTGGTGAAGAAGTAGATTGGATTCTTTCTTTAACCTCCCTTTATGGTCTATTTACTTTTATATAGTCCATGAAAGGGATATTAATGTTTCTTTTCCTTTTTGTTTTGCTGAAATGAATCTTAAAAGTGAAGTCTTCAGTAGCAAAACTTGAGATTTTTTTCTTTCTATTCTGCCTTTGTTCACATTTTCTGAATAAATTTCTCTTTTTTTTCCAGAAATCTTGGGGATGCATGTGAATTTTCCCTTGTGAAACGATAATTTTGCATTCATTCCAGATCGGCCTTAGTCTACCTATATTCTGTCATGCATTTCTATGTCCACGGAGGCACAATTCTTAAGGGCTGAAGGATGAACAGGGTCTTATTTAGGACTCGTTTTCTAGTTTGTTGCTCATGGCCATGCCATGCAGTCTTTTCAGTCAGGATGGAAACACCCAGCAGCTGGGTGTCCATTTGCCAATTCATCAATTTGAGAAGTGAATCTGTTTCCGTCCAAGTCATTATGTGCAAGGCATGGGGGCTGGTCCTGTGCCCACAGTGACTTCCTCCAGTTACTTTTCCAACCTCCCCCACCCTGCCCCATGGTTGGTGTCAAAGAGCTGTCATCGCCACTGTCTTCTCAGGCATATCTTACACCCAGCAGAACAAACCAGAAACCCCATGGTGGGTGGGATCTCTTGCAGGAGAGTGGAAGCAACAGGGCGGGAACAGAGTTCCAGCATTGGAGATGACAGGCAGACTTGACACTGGCATTTTGGTGACTGTGGACAGGTCATTTCACCTGTGTGTCTGCCTCAAGGATCTCCTCTGGATATATCACATTCATCCCACTTGACATGGAGATACTGGGGCTTGAGTGAATCCTGATGGGAAAGTGTTTTGACATGGGGGCAGAACCACCCAAGCCTAAAAAAGAGACTGGTTAACAAGAGCCTTACCCTGAGAGCACGTGGAAACAGATTAGACAGGGTCTGGAATATTTGTAGGAAGCTGAATGAGGAGATGAAGGAAAGGCACATAAGAAGAGATCAGCTTCCTCATAAACCTACAAGGTATGTGATCTTATTTCACAGATGAGTTAACTGGGACTTACAGAAACTCAACAACTTGGATGACCAGAGCAATCCAATGGTATAACTGCTAATTTAGGGGTGTCTGATTCTGAAGCCATATTCTTCCTATGATATAGATTGATTATGTGCATGTGTATATATGTGTATATGTGTGTTTAACATTGCAGCTAAGCAAACTATTAAGTGTGCAAATCAAGATTAATATTGATAACTGTATCCGAGGTGTAAGTGGAAAGGGTTTAGTGGAGGTGTTGTTTATGGATGTGGGGACAGCCACGGGGAGAGGCTGGCACTCAGAGGCTAGCACCAACACAAGCAGTCTTTAGCCCCAAACCTGACAGACCAGCAGATCTCTAGCCTTTCAAGAGGAACTCCAGCAGGAGCTGTGGCTGCAGAGCCTGAGGCCTGGCATGGAGGGCAATAGGAGGGAAATCAATATATTATCTGACCTGTCTATCCTCCTACCCTCCCATTTCCTGGCAGTACCTCCCCTACTTAACCAGAAGCTAGGGCAAGGGGTCCTGGCTGATGTACACCATTGAGGCAGATGCCTTGGGGCCCAGAAGAAGAGCAGAGAGTGATAGGGAGAGGAAAATGGAAAATACTAGCACAGTAATCAACCACAAGTGTGGGCAACTTGGAGTCAAATAAGAATTGCGGTGATGAAAGAAATAGTGCAACTTAAGAACATAAGAAGGGAGAGCAAAGTAGACTTGGAAACCACAGCTTCATCAGCAGAGAAATAAGTGGGCGGTGAAAGGGAGACAAGAATCATCACCAGGGTCCTGTGAAATACACTGGGATGTTAGAGAGAGACTAAAAATATTGCCAGGCAAGTGGTCTTATGCTAGGATTTCACTGGATAGATGGATGGATGACCGAAACCTCAGACTGTACTTACACCCCTGCAAAGATGAGGCCCAGTATCATCTTAATAGGGCCCTGCTTGAGAAAGATACTGGTGATATAAATGTCCTTGCAGTGCTGGATACCAGTCTCCTGTTGGGGGTAATTAGTCAGTGACTTTCGCAGGAATGAGCGGTTTGGAAATGGAATGCCAAGCTTGATTAGCAAGTATGTCAATCTCAGTTTGCTAGTTCCATATTCTGAACCCTGCTCTCATTCTACATGAAGTGCGCTGGTTGCAGAATTTAAAACAGGAAGCATGAAGTGCTGGGTCTTCACTCTGAGACGAGACCACGACGTAAGCATGGTGACACGGCCATGGTTTTACAGTGCAGCAGATTCACAGGATGACTTGTTCGAGCAACTGCATTTATTGAGCTCCTGCTGGATAAACTTTGATGTGTGCACTAGGTTCGTGGAGTTGCTATAACATATTACTACAACCAGAGTGGCTTAAAACAGTGGAAATTTGTTTCATCACAATTCTGGAGGCTAGAAGTCTGAGATCAAGGTGTTGACAGGGCCAGGCTTCCTTCGATGGTTCTAGAGGGGACTCCTTCCTTGCCTCTTCCTATTTCTAGCATCTCTGATGGTCTTTGTCTGGTGAGGCCTCTCTCCAGTCTTTGCCCCCACCTTCACGTAGCCACATGTCTATGTGAATTTTTCTATGTCCAAATCCCCTCTCCTCTTTTACAAAGATACCAATGATCAGATTTAGGGTGAGTCCTAAAGATTTCATCTTGAGACTCTTCACTAATTATATCCACAAAGACCCTATTTCCAAATAAGGACATATTCCTAGGTTTTAGGTGGACATGAATTCGGGGGTGGGAGGCACTAACACACTACGACATGATTTAATTTGGGCCTTGCTGTTATGACCTTTTGTGTTCATTATTTCCCCGTAGACTCCTTTGTTGTTCCCATTTTTCTTAGTTTTGTGCAAAGCATTTTGTGTGTGTACATGTGTGTGTTTTCATTCACTTTGGAATAAGATGATTGCTCTGTCTACCCCTCTGTCTTTCCTAAATTGTCTTATTTCATTATGAAATTTTCATGTTCTTACTTTATTTCTTATAATGAATAAAAAAATTTTTTTTAGCACTTAATATTCAGCCTCCATGCTTACCCAGCCCCCAGGGACATTCTCAATGGCCCCTTTCACCTAAGGTCTGCAGACTGCTCACTGCATCATTAAATTGGAAATGGAGGACCTCTTTCTTGAGTTCAAAATGGTTTCATTTTGTGGCCTATTGGTTTCTTGCTTCTTTCAGCAGTCTGGCCTCGTGGGGAGGTGTGGGTTCATCCATCAGACAGGGGGTTTCCTGAAAGTTCACCAAATTTCCACCTCCAGCCCTCCACCCAACCAGGCATCAGGCTTACCACAAAATCTCAAAATGTATAGAACATTAAGGGTGTCACTCAAGGCTCTGAAATCACAATATTAAGAGAGGAGCAATGTGCATGTTTGGATTTTTAAATCTAGAGTATTTCTGTCTATTACTTCATGCCCTTTGGAGAGGTGAAATTCTGGAGGCCCTTCTCAAACCCAGCTCAAGCCTGATCTTTCCCTGGTTGTTCTGTTGGGAAGAAGAGCAAAGGCATAAAAAACAAACAAACAAAACAATAGCTAGTAACCATGGCTAAAAAGAGAGTGCAGAGGGCCTTTGATATGCTAACAAACGACTTTAAGCAGATTTTCTTAGTCACTTCTTTTAACCACCCTGTGAGGTGACCACAGAGTCGCAGGTGGGGGACCCAGAGGCTTAGAAGGTTAAGTATCTTTGCATATTAATGATTTCTCAGGACTCTTATTTCTAAGGTTCCATTTTTTCCCTCCTGTCAGTCAGGGTCCCATAGGAAACAGCAGCTCACTCAACTTTAGGTAATTCCAGGAAGGATTATTTGGAACAGGACTATTTATTAAGGTATGGGGAGTAGAGAAGAATCACAGGGATGGTGTAGATATTCAGGCTTAGTAGCTGCTGAGCTGGGTGGTGACCCAAGGCCCCAGAGACATAGAACCATTACCTGAGACTGGCTGGAAAGACCCGAGAGGAGCCGTGACTTTCAGTCAGAGGATAAGCCAGACTGAAATGACCTTGAAAGGATAATACATACTTTGACCCCACTCTCCTTTCACGTAAGCTACTAAAGACCTTCGGAAGTGGGTAGGGAGAGTGACCAACTTGTTCAGGTTTGCCCACCATTTCCTCAGCCTTACCACTGAAGGTCTCCATCTCTAGGACCCCCACAGTCCCAGGCAAACCAGATATGTTGTTCATCCTAGCTCTTGGGCTCTGAGTCATAAGTTCGGGCTGCCTAGGGTACCCCCATAGAGACACTGGGGCATGCAGAAGCCTGACCCTATTCATCCATCTATGGGCCTCATTCTTTAGCTTAACTAGTATTTACTGAGTGCCAGATACTGTTTCAGCCTTCAGAGAGTCAACAGTTAATGAGATGCAGGACCTACCTCATAGATAATGAGGGAGACAGGAACAAGGAATGTACATAAACAAGGAAATGAATATATGATATAATTGCAGGCAGTGACAAATGCCATGAAGAAGATAATGGAGTTCTTGAGGTATAGACTGGAAGGCCGTTACTGTGGGGGTGCACTCTTTTAGATGTGGTCTCTCTGAGGAGATGGCAACAGGTATATTCCTGATGTTTGGCCCATTCTAGAATTTGAGCCGGTCGAACTGTCTGTGGATGCTCACTCATCCTCTCCCACCTTCTGTGGCTTTCCTTCGGCTCTCACTTTTTCCCTCAAACCTTTGCTCAACTCCCTTGACACTTCTCTGCTCTCCTTAAATCTCCAAAGATAGAACATGCTTCTGCTTTACCCAGTAACAGTATAAGACAGTATAAGACATGATGGGGAGGAAAGAGAGGATTCAGAAGGATAAGCACAGAGGACAAGCTCTCATATCTAAATTTTACTTTCTGGGATTCCAGTTCTTTCTTCCCAAAGACTTCATTGTAGCCTCTGGGTTCTGTCCCACCATCAAGAAATCAGTCAGCAGACCAGAAAGCATTTTCAGAAGGCTCTCAATGTGGGGATGAAGGCCTCAAGGCATTAAGGACTTGCTCAAGGTTTCCTAGGGAACCAGTAGGAAGTACCGGACTTTTTTGGGGAAAGTTCACATTTGCCCCCTCCTTCTTCCATTTCTACCATTTCTATTGCCCAAAGAGATATAGGGAGCTATGCTGAAGCTCAGAGATCCCCTGATATTTTTGTAGTGTCTGTGGAGAAAATAGTTATAACTTCATTCCAAAAGGAAGGAAAAAAAACAACAACCCTGTTTTACCTCAAGATTCCTCTCTTCGTTCAATAACGATGAAGCCAATACAACATTATCGAACTTCCTTTGCCTCTGGAATTTAAAAGGATGTAACATGCAGTAATTGCTGGTTTGTTCTTAGACCAGAGGAAACCACTTGTCACTATCCATTCATAGCTTCTTTTCAAGAATATTTTCCTTGTCTGCATTAGGAAGAAATAGATGACAAAGCAAAACTAAAAAGCTATTTGTTATATTCCCACCAGAGAAACTAAACTAAATTTTCCTGGATGGCACCTACTTGCTTGTGTTTTACATTCATGTGTTTGTATATGGTTTATCTATATATTTATCTATCTATATATTTATTTATCTATTTATATTTGGTTTGTTGGTTTTGAATTACAGATACATTAACCCAGATATATTACAGGAGTGCCTAGATTCTGAGCGGTTTCTCTAGGGAGTAGTAGTTAAGGTAACGTATAAGCCCTACCTGCGGGATTTAGTAATGTTCTCTCTCTATATGTCTCTTTCTCTCTATATATACACACATGTATGTATATATATACACACACACAAGGTATATATAATATGTATAGATTCACAGACATAATATATATGTATATATAATATATACACACATATATATATACATATATATATATATATATGAATGTCAGTGTTTAGAGAAGAGGAACTTCACTTTTCAATTTATGGATCTCCTTTGTTTTTATATATTTTTTCCAAAGAACACCATGTACTTGATAAAATAATTCAACATAAGGACAACATTGAATCTGACAATCCCCTCTCAACTTACTGATGGAAATTGGGGACAAGGTGTCAGTCTTGATCTGGAGTTCTCAGCTTCTTGTCAGTCCCTGTGTCATGGCCCTAAGACCTCTATCTTGAAAAAAAGAATTGGCAAAAAATGTCCCTGAGTATCATTTTTTTTTTTAAGAAAGGAAAACCTCTCATTGAACCTCACAGAGCCTCCTTCTTTTCCCAATGTGCAGTAACATACTACCTCAGAAGTGGATGCTCAGTTATAGCAATCAATTCCTTAGTTGAATTAGAGATGGTGTATCCCTCCTAGTTTCCAAAGAAAGGTGGAATCTAATGAATCATGTAAGACCACTGCATCTAGGGTGTTTTTAGAAAATCCGTCTTTTGCAAAACTCACCAGAGACCCCCATATTCTGAGGAGAGGGAATCTAAAACTGTGGTGGTCTCCTGTTAGGTGAGGGGGCATGTCGTGTTATTCAGTTATTATTCCTATAATCTATGTCACGTTGTTCAGTAGTATTCCTATAATCTCTACAAATTCAAAGTTTTGTGTGTCCAAGCCTGTTTTTGTCCCAGTGTGCAACATCAACATCAGAGCTTTTTGGAGTGCTTGTTAGAAGTATAGACCCGAGCTCCTTCCCTAACCCTGTGGACCAGATTCTCTGAAGGCAAAGCCCAGGATCTGCATATTTAATACGTTTTGCACTTAGATATTATGTTCTTCAATCTTGAGAACCTGTGGTTTAAACAGCGTCACCCCAGGTGGGAGAATCCAACATATTTGCATTATCTGAAGCCCTGACAAGTGGGAAGGATTATCCAGGTTTGCTCCCATTTTTAGCTTTAAAACGATAGTGTAAGGTGGGAGGTGAACAATATGCATGATCAAGAGTCTAAATGACATGGGATTAGAGTGTTTTAGGAATAGCTTAACACCTATTTATTGAGGAATTTTTCTATAGCTAGCGCTGTGCTTGGCCATGGAGAAATACAGACGAATAAGACATGGTGCCCATCTACAAGCAACTTATAAGTAATAAGGGAGGCAAATAATTCCTCCATAACATGGTAAATTCAGATTTGGAGTCCCAAAAAGGATCTGGAGAAGAAAAAGAAGCAGTATTGTATTCCTTGGCAACTTTCTGATCAAGGTCTAACTTACAGAGAAAAGCATATATATCTTATGTGGGCAGCTCAATAAGTTTATCACACATGCACACATCCATTAAAATCACCACCTAGATCAAGATACAGAACATTTTTAGCATCTCAGAAGGCTCCTTTGTGTGCTCATACTGCCATCACTCTCCCTAAAATGTGACCATTACTCTGACTTTTGTCACCATAGATGACATATATATAAATATAAATTGAATCACACATGTGTTGTACTTCTTTTGCCTGGCTTCATTCATTCAACATTCTCCTGCAATATTTCACTTATTCTGTTCTATTTTCCCATACTTCTTCTTCTTCTTCTTCTTTTTTTTTAAAGATTTTATTTATTTGACAGAGAGAAACACAGCCAGGGAGGGAACACAAGCATGGGGAGTGAGAGAGGGAGAAGCAGGCTTCCCGCCGAACAGGGACCCCGATGTGGGACTTGATCCCGGGTCTCTAGGATCATGACTTGAGCTGAAGGCAGTTGCTTAACCAACTGAGCCACCCAGGTGCCCCTATTTTCCAGTACTTCTTTGTCACTCGGTAGTACTCCTCTCTACAGTTATATTACAATTGATTCATTTGACCACTCGTGGTTATTTAGATTGTTTTCAGTTTGGGGTTATAATGAATAAAGCTGCTATGAACAATCTTGCATGTCTTTTAGTGGCTCACATCTATTGGGTTTGTACCTATCAGTGAAACTGCTGCATCACAGCACTGTATATATTCATCTTTAGAAAATGGAGAGCAGTTTTTCCAAAGTGGTTATACCATTTTCCAATCCCAGCGGCCATGTAGAAGGGTCTCTGCTGTTCTGCATTCTTGCAGACATTTGTTGTTTTCAGTCTTTTGAATCTTGGTCATTTTTGTGCACTCACATATGTGTGCATGTGCATAGGGGGAGTATTTGCTAAGATCTTAATTATGTTTTAATTTGCTTTTCTTTTTAAGAACTTTTTTTTTTTTTTTTTTTTGACACAGAGAGTGAGAGACAGCATAAGCAGTAGGAGCGGGAGGGAGAGAAGCAGGCTGCCTACTGGGCAGGGAACCCAGTGCAGGGCTCCATGACCTGAGCTGAAGGCAGACACTTACGTGATTTAGCTACCCAGGTGCCCCTTAATTTGCATTTCTGTCATGAGTAATGATGTTGAAAATTTTTCACATGCTTATTGGCCAATTGGATATCTTGTTTTGTGAAGTGTTGTTGCAAGTCTTTTGCTCATATTTTAAAATCTGATTACTCCTACTGCTTTGTAGAAGTTGAAACATATTCTAGTTTACAAGTCTTTGTTAGGTATATCTGTTACAAGTATCCTCATCTTCTCCCACTGACATTTGCCTTTTCTCTCTTTTAATGATATCGTATAAAGTTCTTTATTTTGACCGAATCTAATTCATTGGCATGTAGTCATAATCCTTTTCACTCAAAGTCCCAGCCTCACTGACTTATTCTCAGCCCCATCCCTGGTATTGGGAGCTGCTTTAGTCCTTTTTCCTGGCTCTTTCCATCTGAGAAGAGAGAGGAAGGATAGTTCTTCATTTTGGATCCCATAAATAAAATTTACTTATAAAGGTGAAAAAATATACAGTATTTTAGTTCAGGTTCCCATTTCCATTAAGCTGTCCTCAAGACTTGGGTAACATCTGTAAAAACAAGGAGTGAAACTCACCTCTTTCAACACCATACTGAGCTGCCTACAGCCAGCTCTGTCTGCCCCCCTCTCTCTGCCCCCCACCCCCAGTGTCCATTCATCCCTGTTTCTGTTTGATTTTGCTGTAACCATTGCTGCTTCTCTTGGCAGAGACACCAAGCCCCTCACTACCCCCAGCAACCGCCCCCCAGCACTGCTCCACAGCCCTTGAGGTTGGAAAGTACTTTTCTGGTGGTGCCTGGGTGGCTCAGACCCAGCAGACTGCCTTCGGCTCAGCTCATGATCCCAGAGACCCACAATGGAGCCCCACATTGGGCTCCCTGCTGGGCAGGAAGCCTGCTTCTCCCTCTCTCACTCCCCCTGCTTGTGTGCCCTCTCTCACTGTGTTTCTCTCTGTCAAATAAATAATATAAAAAATCATAAAAAAGAAAAAAAAGAAAGAAAGTACTAAACTTGACCTAAACTTTCAGTGGCCAGCACTCTTTTGGGAGGGCCCCTAACAGGCAGCCTATCTCATTTTTTGAGATTCTGAGACTGCCTTGTCAAGCAATTTCAAAAGAGTTTTCCCTTGGCCAAACTGTGAGATTTCTAAGTTTACTTCTCTGGAGCTTTCTAAAGAAAATTTTTATTTTATTTTACTATTTTATTTTATTTTATTTTATATTTTATATTTTATTATTTTGAAAGTGCCCCCCCAAGGGGGTAGAGAGGCAGAAGAAGAGGGGGAGGGAGAATCTCAAGCAGGCTCCATGCTCAGCGTGAGCCAAAATCAACAGTCAGATGCTTAACTGACTAGGCCACACAGGCACCCTTAGGAAAATATTTTAGAATAGAAAGATGGTTGTGGTGGTTTGAATACTTTCCTAAAGTGATTTTCTTTTGAATACCTCTGACTTACCCCCATTGCCACGTCAGATGGTTTCCCAGGCTCATGTCCTTATTCTGTCTCCAATGTGACTGTAGGTAACAATCAGCCCAGGCAGAAAAAAATGTCAAAAGCACCAAACAGAACCAAGTTTTGACATCCCCATATTCTCCTATTCCCAAAGCTGTACCTGTTGGCCATGTGTTCTGGAAGGCACCTGCAAATGAGGGCACCAAGAGTCTCTATTCTAATTGGATATCTTTCTTCAGTACATTTGTGAAGAAGTAGGACTTAGAATCCTTTCTTCTTTTTTCTCTCATTTGTAGGAGTGGAATTTTGACAAAGTATTTTTGTTTGAAAGATTAATTTTCTACTGTCCAGGTGGAATGTTTACCCAATGAACCTGGTGCAACCAGCCTTAGGGAGCCCTGTGCTAAGGGCTCATTGTTTTGCTCATTTTCTGGGCAATCAAACCAGCGTGTCAGATGTGACAAGAGCACCCGACACCAAGAGAAGGACAGTAATTGCTTTGCTGGAGAAAAAATAAAATGGACTTGTCTTTCATAGGTAGCTCGGCCTCCTGGAAGCTGTGAAACAACAACTTCTGGTTCATTTCCCTGGATAATTGATGTTTCCTTCGTTTGGCATTTTAAAAAAAATACAGAAACCTATGTTTGAAAGATAAAATCCTTTTTTTGTTGTTTGTTTGTCTATTTTCCAGGGTGCGAAGATGGGTATTTTCCCATCACACACTCTTCATCCCAGGATATAGATTAAGTCTAGGAAATATCTCATGTAAGCATTGCATGCTATGGAGCAACCAGAGCCCAGAGTCTGGTGGTTGTTGGCTGTTAGTGGCTCTGACGCTCCCTTAGGAGACGATGTGTATTGTGTGGGCAGATTTGGACTTCATGGCTTTAAAAAATCCCCTTAACATGGAGGTTCCTGAAACCCAGGAGATTTTCCATCTGTCTCTTTTGGAGGATTCGTGTTGGGGAGAGTCTTACCACACAGGCATTCTGGATGCCCAGAATCACATTTTGAAAATTCTGTTTAATAAAACATGGATTTAACTCTCCCAGTTAATTTGTGCCTCTTGTTCATTTTTAAGGGAAATAAAATCCTCAGGCTTCTGCTTCCCTAAGTCATAAAGATGTTACTTTCTACCTATCATATTTTGTAAGAGAGTCATTGTTCAAGAAGACTTCCAAAAGAAAGAAAATTTTAAGAAAAAGATTTTCATGAATGACAGCTGGAGGTTCAGTCTAGTCTGTGACCATGAATTTGGAGTGGGCTCTGGAACTAACTATGGGGGTATTCCCAGGTTAGTTTGAAGAAGAAAAGATAAACAAAAGGAAAAAAAAATATTCAGATAGCCTCTTGGTTCTCTTCAGCCCTTTTGTGGGATTCTGATTCCTTTCTAGGTGTAAGCCATTATCTACCAGTGCTCAAAGGAAGATCACCCCAATGGTTTCTTTTTTCTCTCTTTTTTTAAAATTTTTAAAACATTTCATTTACTTATTTGATAGAAAGAAACACAACTACAGAGGGAACACAAGCAGGGGGAGTGAAAGAGGGAGAAAAGGCCTCCCGCTGAGCAGGGAGCCTGATGTGGAGCTCGATCCCAGGACCCTGGGATCATGACCTGAACCGAAAGTAAACTCTTAACAACGGAGCTATCCAGATGCCCCATCCTCTGTGGTTTCAAGTGGAAAGTCTCTTTCAGAATATAGTTTCTTTATAATTCTTGCAGCTGAACTGGCATTTCTGGCTCTATAAGACATATTTGGAAGGACTTAGGCTGGAGAATTTATTTCTTTAGCACTTTCCATAGAATCCTAAATTTATAAACTTCTTGAACTCAGTTTGATCTTTGTTTTTATCTACCTTTATAATTCGAAAATATATAGTTTACTTTTTTTCTTCAATGACTTCCAAAATCTTGCCAATTTTGGCCTGTCTCTGCTCAGTTATAAGACATTTGCAACTGGCACAGCTTGTTTAACCAGACAAATGAAGGGCTTTTCTTAGAATTGAGAAGACACTCTGATGCAAGTTCTAAAACCTGAAGATCCTGCCTACACCATCCGACACCCAAATGATCAGCCATGCAAAAGGATCCTCTTTAGCCAACAAAGAATCCAAATACTTTTCATCCAGTAAATGGAAAGCACAGACGGAGGCGGCACTGTTTACATGGGTGAACAATGACTTACCTCTAATCACCAGGTTAGACTGTAGCTTTCATTAATTTATACATCTTTATTTTTAAATAATAATTTCCTTAGTAATGAGATGCAGTTCCTGCAAATGCTGCCAAGGGTCAGGCATGATAGGCATTCACTCTATCTCTTTGTGGACATACAGGAAAACAGTGATCTAATTCTGTACTATAAACCCCATTACCTGCAGCCAGTGTGTCCTATGGTTCTATAGGACCAAAGAGTAGAGTGGTTGTACCCTTAGTAGTCCTGGAAAAATGGCTACTTTCTTATTCTATGCAAATATAGGCAGCGAAATTTACTTCTTCTATCTCTGGAGTTCCCAAGTCTCTGCTCCATGAGAGCACTGAATTTCATGGCACAATTTGGCCATCTTCTCCTCTGAAATGTTTTTTTCCAATCTCCTTCCAATTTGAGATTAGTACCTCTTCTAATTCTCTAGTATGTACATATTGTAATTGTCAGTTTATGCCTCTGTCTCTCTTTATGGACTGCAATCTTCATGTCTTTAAACCTGCAATCATGCCTACCACATAAAGACCCTCCCAAGATTTTGTTGAATGAATAAATACAAGCATATCGGATGGCCATGCCAGGGAAGTGTGGTTCTCATCAGCCTTTTGTCTTATGGAATTAGCCCTTTCTCTCCTTGCAGTGGAACACTCAGGCTGCTTATCCATGATGGCTAGCCCAGGTGTGTTCTCCACTGGCATCTTGATAGAATATCTTGAGCAGGAACACCTGAGAGTCTACTCAGGAAACAGCCATAACTGGGGTCCTAGGGACTGGTCTGTTTCTGGTCACCAGTGCCTGACTTTGCACTATTAAATCATGGGCAGATTTGCATCTTCACCTGTCCTGGCTCTGGGGACCAAGCAGACCTCTGTTCTTTGGGTCATTAAAAGGGTGTGAGTTACCATATTATTAAGGGACATAAACCTTCCAGTAACCAGTCACAGAAGTCAAAACATGAAGAGTGTTTGTTTTATACTCAGTACTAAACTTCAGAAGACCCACGGCCAAGACAATCTGACTAGCTCAATGGGTCCCAGATTTCGAGCTCTGTGTGCTAACTCAGAGCTACAAAGCCATCCTGGTTACTAACATGTTATGTGGTTATAAACACAAATAGAAATATTTTTATTTAGGACCCTGCAATTGCACTACTGGGTTTTCACCCCAAAGATACAGATGTAGTGAAAAAAAGGGCCATATGTACCCCAATGTTCATTGCAGCAATGGCCACAATTGCCAAACTGTAGAAAGAGCCAAGGTGCCCTTCAACAGATGAATGGATAAAGAAGATGTGGGACATATATACAATGGAATACTATGCCTCCATCAGAAAGGATGAATATCCAACTTTTGTAGCAACATGGACTGGATTGGAAGAGATTGTGCTGAGTGAAATAAGCCAAGTAGAGAAAGTCAAGTATCACATGGTTTCACTTACTTTTGGTGCATAAGGGGTAATATAGAGGACAGTAGGAGAAGGAAAGTAAATGGGAAGTAGGGTAATTTGGAGAGAGAAATGAAACATGAGAGACTTTGGACACAGAAACGAACTGAAGGACTTAGAGGGAAGGGGGTGAGGGGATGGGAGAACCTGGTGGTGGGTACTGAGAGCACCTATTGCATGGAGCACTGGGTGTGGGGCATAAACAATGAATCTTGTAACACTGAAAAAATAAAATAAATTTAAAGCCAAAAATAAAATAAGTGTACTGAATTAAAAAAAAAAGAAATGGGAGTAAGAGCAGGTGTATTGCAAAGGTATGGATATATATGAAAATGTTCCTGATTCCCTGAACTGAAGGACAGTTTGTCCTTTAAATCAACTAGTTTCTCATTTCAGCACTTGTTCAGAGGGAAGGCTATTTTTTGGGGGCATCGACCTAGGTCAGTCTAATTTCTGTTGATTTAATCCTCAACCTAATGATCTTTTTTTCCCCCTTCTGAGTTTCCATTACCTATACCTGAAGAGGTAAAGCTTAATCCACAGCCTTACAAAGTGATGTCAATGATAGTAAGCATTCAGGTTCCCAGTGGGATTCCTGAGAAGCAAAAAGGAAGCACCTTCAAACCATTCCTGTCAGAAAGATATTTTCTGTTCAAACCACTTATTTAATTTCCCTGTACATGGATTTCTGCATTTGTTTATGCCATAAGTTTACTTAGCTCAGATGCTTATTCATTGATTCTACAGACATTTGTGAGTACATACCTATGTCAAACCCATAATTTAGATCACAGAACAAGACAAACCCATTGTTTCAGAATTTAATATCAAATGCCAGAGCCTCTGAGAAAACATCTATTGTGCCCTATCTTAGATTTTAGGACATCTTTGATCTTAATACCCTTCTCTTTGCCCCGTAGTCCTTCCTAAAAATCCTGCTTGGCTTGTCATTAATACTAGTTTGCATTTTTTATTTTTTATATTATCTTTTTTCCCATTAAAAAAGTAATTTCTGTAAAATGTAGAGGTCATAAACCCAAAAAGCTGGAAAAAAGGAGAAAAGGGAAAAACACACAGTTTTTCAAAAAGAACTACTGTGAACATTTTGATGTAACTCTTCTCTTTTCTGCTGTTTAAAAATCTAGTCAAGAACATATTATACAGACCCCTCATATATCCCAGTTTTACTTAACATTATAACATAAACATCTTCTGTTATTATTATAAACTATTCATGTTACTTTAGTGGAGACATACTACTTCATTATATAAGTATAACACTTTACTTAAGTAATTTCCTTTTTAAAATTTATTTTCTTTACTGTTATAAACAATGCTGTCATGTAGTTTAATTTTTTTTTCATTTTTTTATTCTTTATTTTTTATTTTTTAAGATTTTATTTATTTGACAGATAGAAACACAGTCAGAGAGGGAACATAAATGGGGAATGAGAGAGGGAGAAGCAGGCTTCCAATGAGCAGGTAGCCTGATGGGGGGCTCGATCCCAGGACTCGGGGATCATGACCCCAGCCCAAGGCAGATGCTTAATGACTGAGCCACCCAGGCATCCCTAGATTTTTTTTTTTAAAGAAACAATTCCCCAAAACATAATACTGAGTCAAACATGTATAGCTATTTTGGGACTAACACATATTGCCAAATTACTTTCCAAAAGGGTTTTATCAATCTATACTTTTTTTCTAGCAATGTGCCAGAATGTCTATTATAGCCATGTAAGCTCTTTTTTTTAAATTTAATTTTATTTTGGTAAGAACCCAACATGAGGGGTGTCTGTGTGGCTCAGTCGTTAAGCTTCTGCCTTTGGCTCAGCTCATGGTCCTGGAGTCCCAGAATCGATCCCCACATCTGGCTCCTTGCTCCGCAGGAGGCCTGCTTCTCCCTCTCTCACTCCTCTGTTTATGTTCCTTCTCTAGCTGTGTTTCTCTCCGTCAAATAAATAAGATCTTAAAAAAAAAAAAAGAACCCAACATGAGGATATAGGATATGTCCTCTTGGTATATTTTTAAGGGGAAACTACAGTATTGATAACTATATATAGGCACAATGTTGTATAGTACCTACATTGCGGTCATTTGCGATAGCAATCCTAGGATACCAATACACAGGGTAAACTCAAATATCTCATCATCCCCTAGGGAGTTTACATTTATGTGAAATTAACATGTCATGGTCCAGCAGAGTTTGTATTTTTGTAAATCACTAAGCCCTACTAGGGACCCTAAACAGACTCATAGGCAGTCTCAGAGTGATCTTCCTAGGTGACATGTGATATCAGTGATCCACAGAGACCCAAACCACCTGTTGTGTTCCTACCCACCCTTCCCCCGCCCCCATCCCCATGAGCTTCTTGATGGATCTCTGCTCTAATTGGCCATTGGTAATATGGGCTCATTTCCATGTCCACTCCACTGCTAGACTGTAATGATGATTGATTCACATAGAAAATGGCCTAAAGTGGCCCTCACAGCCTCATTATTGCAGATACAATTACCACCAGGCTGAGCTTGCTGCTACAGTGTCTGATAATGGACTTTAATTTGCTAGTGGGGTTTGTGATTCTTTGTTCCCAGACAGAGATCCATTTCTAAACTGGAGAGTAATTCATAAATATTTTTCTCTCTAGTCATGGGGGAAGGCCAGATCAAATTGCATGTTGAAAGATAGTTCTATCTAGAGGCCACTGAGGGAGGATGTGGGCTCAGGTCTGGGGCAGGGCTCACTGATCCAGGCTGCTCATTTTACAGAAAAGCCTACTGAGGCCCAGAGAGGGGATGTGACTTATTCAAAGCCACACACCTAGCCCTTAATGCTCTCTAACACTGCCTCCCTTGCTCTCTGATTTGAGCATCAGCCAAGAGAAGTGAGGTTTTAGCAGCATTTTAGATTTGAGCCAGCTCAAGTTCTGCTTACTTGAAATAATGGTAGGAATTTTTTAAAAATAGTATATTTTTTGTTTCTGTTGTACAATAATATTGGAAGCTCATTAAGGAGAATTAAGAAATATAGAAACATCAAAGATAAAACAAAAATTCACTATAATTCTTTCACAAAGAGATGACTACAAGTTAGCATGTTTTATTCATTCTAATTTTTTATATGTCTATGTATACATTTTTTATTTTGGACAAATTTTAGGACATATTGTATATATAGTACCCCCCAAATCAATAGAGGGTTCTCATTGCATCTTTAAAAATTACAAGTAGGTCTTAAGACTCAGCTGGCATCTTGTTCTTTCTATAGCTGGACAGCTCTTAGATCTTATTCATCAGTCTGCTAACTGTTCCTTTTTCAGAGACATAGATGCCATCCAAAAATGTTCTCTTATCCTTGTTTGTAACTATTGTGGCTTGCTGAATCAAGACAAGTTCAATGTCATTTCCTTCAAGAATTAACTCATTTTTCTGGACTTGAGAGACTGGACAAGTGATGTCTGGTTTCACCTGAACCCTCCAGATGTATTTTTCACCTGGGAAATTTCAGATTTCAACAAGAAACTCTTTCTTCTCAACAATGACCTTGACGAGGAAGTGAGAATGCACAGACCTCATCTAGTAATAGAAGCCTATATACAGTTTTACATTCTGTGTTTTTCTGTAGACTGCAGCTTGGGTGCTTTCTCATATGATTAAATGTCATGTTCTATCTTCAAAACACAACTGCATAATATTAGACAATACGTATGTGAAAATTATTTAAATGTTTTGCTATTAGATTTGTGCAATTATAAATAATTTGTATTTTAACTTGTGTGTATATATTTAAGAGTCCCTCTGATTATTTCTTTATAACAAACCCTTAAGAATAGAATTTGAGCTCAAAGAGTATGGATATATTTTTAAAAATCTTAAACAGTACTTATTACTAAATCACATGTCTTCTGATCAGGATAAAAATTGGAAGTGGGACTTACTGTAAGAAAATCCAGGTTTGGTCACAGGCAAATTCTTTAGTTTCTTAACCTAATGTGTAAAATAAAATAACAATAGTTAGCTTATTGGATTATTATGAGAATTAAATAAAGTAATTAATATTACTTTTATTATTAAATATTATTATGCTTAACTATTATTAAAATATTAAAATGCTTAACACAGTGACTAACAACTTGATGGACCCTCAATAAATATTCATTGTTTTTATCTTTAACTTTCACCATGAGTGATAAGCCAAGGACCAGAATCTTCTAGGGAAAGATCAAGAATTTTAACTTTCCAAACAAGTGGCTATTGATGGGGGGGTGGAAGGAGGAAAATCTTTTTGCTGTAAGCTGGTAGGTATGTTTAGTGGAAAGCCCCTAAGAAAGCTGTTTTCAGTGCTAGTGCAATGAAGATGGAAAGATCCAGCTGAAAGGATAGAGTTAGATTTGGCCCTTTGATGACATCAATCTTTTCCTATAGAGGATAATTGGCAGGTTACATTGCTGTCAGAAAAGCAGGACTCAAGGAATGTAACAGCCAACCTCACACTAGTTTGGCTGCAATCTCCCTCTGAGGGAGGAAGAGGAGAGAATGGTTGTGTATGGGGTCAAGGGAATAAAGCTTTGACTCTAGATCCCTCCCTAAATCCTCAGGTTCCCAAAAGCACAAAGGAGGCTGAACTGCAGAAGTGTGGAGGAAGTGAGCTAAAATCCAACAAACACAAGCCTTGCATAATCAAACTTGGGTACAGTTCCAAAACAAACTCTGACACTTATTAGGTATTCAGCCTTGGACATGTCACTTCACGGTGACCACCCTGCATCTATTTCCCACTCTCTGAAGGGATGCTTCAGCCTACTTAGCTAGGTTTTTATCAGGTCAAAAGAAAATGAATATAAGATGGAAAGTTAAAAAAGAAAAAGAAAGTAACCATTATTACTATTATTATCATATAGTATTGGACAGCTTATTACCTTACATTAGTTTTGTTATCGCCATTCATAAGATGGGAAAAATAATAATTATACATCAGCAGCAATATTATCATAAGGATGATGGAAAAAGATGTATGTGAAAAGACTGAGTAATTTCTGCAGCGGAATGGAAAAATCAGGATTTGGAGGGAGAATCCTCACCTCTGAGCACCGGCAAATGAGGACAGCAGCTCTTCAAGTTCTGTGGGTCTGGGGCTGGGAGTTTCCATGTCTGCCTCAGCCAGGGCCAAGTGTCTTCGTTTTGTGTACCACCTGCTTCCGCATTGCCTTGCAGTCATTGTTTCCTGAAATGCCATTATTCAGATGTTTAGTGTTACAAAAATCATGCACATTCGGATTTAGGCACATCCCACGAAGCCAGTTTGGGATAAGCATTGTTTGTTTCCCAGTGAGGGCTGGTCTGCTTCCAAGGTGAAGGTCTGATTATAACACTCAGTGAGCACCTTGCAGAGAAGAGAAGAGTGGGCAGTGAGTGCTTCCGTGGATAAGCTGTGAATCTTCCAGGACAGAGCAGCTTCCTTCTGGCATCTGGCCAGTTACAGATCCATCTGGGAGGACTTGAAGCGTCAGGAAAAAATAGTTTTACAATCAGAATGCTGCGCACCCATTCCCCTACAACAATACAGACTCTTTTGTCCCAAACTCACCAGCGCAGCCATCGTCATGTCCCTATGAGAATGTGGCCAGGGCAGAGATCAGAGCAGGTAATGCATGGGAAGCCAAATGCCTTTAATGATAGAATTTTGAGTTAAAAACAGAGCTACCTTATGACCTGGCAATTGCATTACTGGGTATTTATCCCAGAGATACAGATGTAGTGGAAAGAAGGGCCACATATACCCTAATGTTCATTGCAGCAATGTGCACAATAGCCAAACCATAGAAAGAGCCAAGATGCCCTTCAACAGATGAATGGATAAAGAAGGTATGGTCCATATATACAAGACACAATTACTCAGCCATTAGAAGAGATAAATATCCAACTTTTGCATCAACGTGGATGGGACTAGAGGAGGTTATACTGAGTGAAATAAGTCAAGCAGAGAAGTCAAATATCACATGGTTTCACTTACTTGTGGAACATAAGGAATAATATGGAGAGGACATTAGGAGAAGAAAAGGAAAAGTGAAAGGGGGATATTGGAGGAGGAGATGAACCATGAGAGACTGTGGACTCTGAGAAACAAACTGAGAGTTTTAGATGGGAAGGGGTGGGGGACGGGTGAGCCTGGTGGTGGTTATTAAGAGGGCACAGATTGCATGGCACTAGGTGTTATATGTAAACAATGAATCATGGAACATTAGATCATAAACCAATGATGTATGGTGACTAACAAAACACATAAAAATTTTTAGAAAGACATTATTTTGAGCTGTTTAAGTTAAAAATGAAAATCTTGAAACCAGGGTTTTGGGCATGATTACTGACAGATAGATTGGCCTCCTTCTTGTAAACTTGCCTTACATTTGAATCCTGTGTAATGCTCATACCAAGTCCAAATGTATTCAACTCATTATTATTTACAGTAAAAACTAATAGAGCCTGAGGATATTTAGACTTTTCATCCTGGGGACCTACTATTAAAAAGAGAATCCAATGGCAACAAAAGATGATTTTACCAAAGTTATTGTTGACTGGGGAGAATGCAACGGGAGATATAAAACAATTATATTTTATAAACTGTCCTTTGATGACCTGATCAAAGAGAAATGTGAGTTGGTGAATCGCTTATTTTGCAAGTCACTCAGCAAATCCTTCTTGGGAACTTGCCATGTGGTTATGATTGCTGGTGGCTGGAGCCCACCTGGGAGTAGGGGTAGAGGGGAGGAAGGGGATGGCTTTGAAAGGTGGTATAGGGTTAAAACAAATGGAAGGATGTGGTCTCGAAGAGACAAGGGAGAAGGAGCCTTAGGTTACTCCTCGGTTGTGGCATGCATGACTGACTAGATAGTTGGAAATGATGCTCCCAGGAGGAGGAAATGCAGAAAAAAGAGCAGCTTCACAGGGGCTGTGGAGGGGGAGAGTAAGTACTCATCTGGTCTGGGCGTCTGAGACCTTTTCTTGTGAAACAGGGCACTGAGAGCGGTGGATGTACAATGGAGTAGATTTTATCCAAAATTATAGAGCAGGGGACCAAAAGTTGGAGATGTCATATTCTTCAGCACTGCAGAGATCAAATATGAGGGAATGGCTCATTCATTATAGTGAAAAACGGGGAATAGGAACCAGAGTGTGGGATGTGTATCCATTTGCTATTTTGTATAACAAGCCACCCCAAAATTTAGTGTGTTAAAACAACAACCTGTGAATCCATGGGTCAGTGGGTCCTCTCCGGTAATCAGGACCGGGCTTGACTGATCCTGATTGAACTCATTCTGGTGTCTATAGTTATGTAGACAGGTTGCATGTGGGGTAGTTGGTCTAGGTAGCTTCAGCTGAGATAATTTAGCCCTGTTCCAGGCCATCTCTCATCTTCCAGAGCTCATTCTTTTAGTAGATGTGGGGTTTCAAGAGTGAGTAAAATGATGCACAACCTCTTGAGGCTTAGACTTACACACTGTCATTTCTGTTGCAAAGTAAGTGTCAAGGCCAACCCTGATTCCAGGGGTGAGAGAATAAACACCATTTCTTAAAAGGAGGAACTACAAAGTCACATTGCAAAGGGTGTGAACATAGGGACAGGTGGGGAACTGGGGCCATTTTTGGAAAGCATCAACTCCATTTGAAGTCCCAAGACCAGAAAAACTGGGGAAAGCAGAAGCAGAGCAGATAGAATATTCACAATGATAGAGTCTTCGTACAAGGTCCAGTGCAGTTTTGTGGGCATGGACCTGGTCATTTAAAGGGCTTGGAACCTAGTGAACCCTTGGTAAAAGTGGCATGATACTGAGGCAAATTTGGCATGAACATAGAGGAAAGACCTGCCTCATTTCGTCTTCCAAACACTTCTGTTGTAGTGGGCACATTGATTTAGTTGAATGTTTTGGACCCTATAAAAGTGTGACTCACTCAAAGAGAGGCAACGCTTTTGTATTGTGAATTTGAGAAGGAATTTGAATCTCTTCCTGAGAATCAGTTTGTCAGTAAAGAATAAGAGGGCAGTTGGCATCTGGCAACAGAGTCCGGAGGTAAAGCCCCACCCCCATCACTGTTCTGCAAAGCAGCTCACTCTCCTTAAGGGAAGCCAGTAAGAATGGCATTTGCTGATTGGTGTCTCCATTCTGAATAGCTGAATGTGAATCAGCAATGTTGGGCAACTTTTGGAAAAACCAAGGAATGCCCAAGGAAGGACTAAGGAGTGAAGAATTTAGCAACACAAGGCAGACTCTTAGGGTCTCCAAATTAGCCAGAAATTACCAGAACATTCTGTTGGCCTCTGGTTATTGCGTAACAGTGTCATGGAGATTACACAGAATCCAGGAAGTGAAGGTGGAAGTGAGGTAGGGAAAAAAAGACTCATCAAGAAAGAACCAAGGATTTGAACAACTAAACTAAAACAAGAAGGAACTGAAGAGAAATCAATGTTAGGATTTGTAGTACTTAAAAAAAAAAAAAAAAGAAAAGGGCATTCATGGTGAAAAGAAAAGGGCCCATCTCCTTTGAGGAAAACCAAAAGAAAGGAGAATAAATGTAACACATGATATTAAGATTGGATTTAAAGGAATAAGATACTTTTCTTAAGTACCTTTTCCTAAGTACCACTGGATTAGCTCTTATAAGGAAATAGGCCGACTGCAGAATAAGTGCAGTGTGTCAATATTAATGTTGCTTAGCACAAATATTATTGGTGGAGCTACCATGTAAATAACTGAACTTCCCCCCATGGGGGGACGTCTTCAAAATGAGACAGCTGCTCTGGAGTGAAGGCCCAGAGTGGGATTCACTGGCCTCTTGAGTTTCTTCCCAAGTCCTCCAAATGGAGGACCAACATGTTATTGTGGGTCCCTGAGGTTTTCAAACTATTATGCCTTTGCTAGTCACTCTTAGCTTTAATTTTGAGGGTTTCCTTCCCATTTTGAATGCCAGGCAACAAGTGATCTCAATTGGTATTGAGTTGTTCTTTGTGAACTCCTCGTTCTTTTGTGGGAGCAGGGAGAAGGTGGGCATTTAGCCATGACCTCTGGGAAAAAAAAAGAAAGTAGAGTTGTCTGGAATTCTCCACTGGAATGCAGTACTGATTCCATCGTTAACTCATCTGTATGATTTTGCTGCTCACACACCACTTTGCCAAGATGGCCTCAGTCAGCTCTGTCAGAAGCAGAGTGACTTGGGGCCATAGGCTGGAGGTACATCTGACCAACATGCCCCGAGTTGCAAGCACTGGAAGCATAATCTGACACTGGCAGGGAATGCAGTTTAATTTCCTTATTTATAAGACAAACTGGGGTTCATGCTTGATAGAGTCAGGGATACACAGACCAGCTAGAAGACTAGCAAAGAGCAGTGGTCTGTACGGTGAATGAAGAGCAAATATGTGTCAAGTAGATTGTAGCCAAATGAGAGGGAATGTGAGTGTGGGAATGGATCTGATCAGTAGAGGCAAAGGGAATCCAACGCCATCTATCACCTTCTGAACTACAGGGGCAAAAAAGTCTTAACATGAAGGAGGCTGTAAACAGCTTAACGTTGCAAGGTGAGGAGAAGCCCAATGTCTTGCAGAGGGGACCTCAATGATGCGATTGATTGGGTGTCTGAGATAAGTGATTCACCACGGAGTTACAGCTGTTTATAGCTGACCTGTCTGTTAAATATTCATCATCTAGAGCTCTCTGGGGGGTACAGTGAGATTTGTTCCAGTTCCCCCAAACAAAGCAGTGGCTTTTCTGTTTTATTAGAGGAGACGTAAAAAAAAAAAAAATAAGGAGACAACACATTTTTTCCTTCTCCTAAATTTCCACTGTGTCTCTTGAGATTATTTATAGGGCTTGAAAACAAAAGAAAACTTTTGTTTATTTGACATCATCTCTTTCAGGGTGCATGTGTAGGGAAAGGTGGTGGTAGGGACAAGTAATTTCTGTTGAATGGGTTGTATACTCTGTCTTGACTCTAGATGCCTGTATAAAGAACCTATAGAGTGGGTTGAAACCATTTGATACCTGCTTTATTTGTTATATTCACAGGTGGTGTTATGTTTATTTTTTTGGTGTTATGTTTATTAATGGGTAAGAGATGCAATACTACTATAAGATAATCAAAATAAATTGTCAGAGCTGATGGTTGCCTTTTGAGGTTTATACAGAGAAAGACTACATTTCACACCCTTGTGGGGATGGGTGATATAAGTGATGGTGATTAAAGAGTACACTTAGCACAGTAAGCACGGAGTAATGTATATAATCGTTGAGTACGCTGTACGTCTAGACACTAATATAACACTGTATGTTAACAACACCGGAATTTAAGAAATAACAAATAAAATCAAATAAAATTAAAATGCACAGTAAAAGCAATTCAAGTCAGGAAGATTGAAAATAGAATTGAAAGTGTGTTTTTTTTTCCTTTGAAATCATTTATTATATGCACATTTTAAAAAGTCAACCAGGATGTGGAAGGATCCTAGGATAGAACTAAGTCTGATGAATTAATCTATTACGAATACATAATATAACTCCATTAGAGGCATAGATAAAAAAAGGAACTTACTTTAAAAAAATAGTATCTTGACTAAATACTCTAAGGCTAAAGGCAAAAATGGCTATACATAAACCTTATATTCTGTATGGTGAATTTGTTTCTCATAGAGGTTAAGTATTAGAAATTCTAAAACTAATTTGTTTGTATACTAGGTATTTGTATCCATTTCCCAGCTGCCATACAGAGTACCAAACCGGGTGGCTGAAGCAACAGACTTTTACTGTATCCCAGTTCTGGGGACTAGAAGTCCGAAATCAAGGTTTTAGTAGAGTTGGTCCCTTCTGAGTGCTGTGAGGAAAGTTATCTGTTTCAGGCCTTTCTCTTTTGCTTAAAGATGACCTTCTTCTACCAGGATCTTCATATCGTCTTCCTTCTATGCATATGTTTGTGTCCAAATTCCCCCTTTCCATTAGGACACTAGTCACATTGGATTATAACTCATTCTTTTCTTTTCTTTATTTTTTTTAGAATTGAAAGTGTTCTAAGGTACCATTTGGGGAGGTTGTAAAAGTAATTCTTTGTGTTGGAATATATTAAGAAAGGATTCATAATCTAGTCAAAAAGACTACATTCCAGCCCTGAAATATTTGTCCCTGATAAACACTTCCGTTTGAGCTAGTTCACTAGATCCTTTACAATAGTCAGTGATAACATATGCCATATGACTTTGGAGTTTATAATTTTTCACATTTCTAAGAGATAGGGATTAATGTCTTCAATAGAGTCTAAGAAACCTAACTGATTTGCTTAAATTCACATAGCTGGAGAATGGTCAGGGTGGGGCTTTTAATGGAAACTTTTTTTTTTTTTAAAGACTTTATTTATTTGACAGAGAGAAATACAGTGAGAGAGGGAACACAAGCAGGGGGAATGAGAGAGGGAGCAGCAGGCTTCTCGCCTAGCAGGGAGCCCAATGTGGGGCTCGATCCCGGGTCTCCGGGATCATAACCTGAGCCGAAGGCAGTCGCTTAACCAACTGAGCCACCCAGGGGCCCCAATAGAAACTTTTAAATTGTAAACTCATTTTTCTTTATTTTACAACCTAGCTAAGGAGAAATGTTGAAAGAGACAAAGTAAGGATGCTACACCAGCAGGTGTTGTGGGACAAAGCTACAAGGAGTGGAGGTGGGGTGGACCTAAGAACAGATTTTGCCTCTTGAACCACTTTTGCCTTCTATCGAGCATTGCACAGGAAGCAAGGTGCATGTCTTTGTTGTTCTGGAAGAGGAAGCTTTGGACGCCTCATATCATTATATAATTTTATTGAGCATCTAGTTCATGCCAAGCCCTGATCTCATCACTGAGGATAGATTGGGGAGCAAGGCAGCAAGCCCCAGTGGAACTTTGGTATTGGAGATATAATAAGGAGTAAGGGTCACTAATCCTTGTGGCTTAAATGCTTTGGTTTACAGTAGCTTCTTTGCCAGATAATGTCAGGACTGAATAGAAAACTCATTACAAGTTTACATTTCTACTTTCCCATTTAATTTTATCTACAGTACAATAGGACACAGTAATAACCAACTTATTGGTTTCTTTGAAAAATTAAGGTAATGCAGGTGAGGGTAATGTCTGACACACAGTCAGCCTTCAATAAATGCCTCATGCTGTTACTATCATTATTACTTTAATATATGATGCCCTGTACAGTAGCATTAAGCTTCCCCCAAGGGAAAATGCAGAGATGTGATGAAAAGCCAATGGTGTTGAGTTCAGTTGCTGAATTGTGGATACAAAGACCAACAGAGAAACCTTTCTGGTAAGGATTATATCTTGCTGCTTTAGAGACAACTGAGTCTCTCTTGTGACAACAGCTCATCAGCAGTGGCAGGGGAAGCAAAATGCTCCAGAGTGACCATGGTGCTGGGTCCATGTAATATTCAGGAAAGGTTTGTTAAAATGCATATGGCATGTTAAGCAATGTGCTGGCAGTTGGGGGCTAAAAATAAATACAACACATTTCCCACCCCCATGATACAGCTATGGAATATATTCTAACTATTTCTTTTAAATAAATATGCTCTGTTTTCTATGGTGGTGAGGAAGGAAGATTGTCCAGTGAGTGCCTAGAGGTCAACTGGAAGACCAACGCCAGAGCCTGTGCCCAACTCAGCTTTTCATGGGACCATGTCCCCTCCCTGCCCATGTAGCAGCCTGAATGCACTGTCTCACAATGTCCCCAAGGGCATAAGCTGACATGCTCGCCTCCAGCTGGAACTTCTAGGCAGATGGCCTGTCTGCTTATTCTTCAACCAAGGCTGTTACTGCTTTTCTTCTCTATAAGAAGGTAGGAAAGCAAGGCCCCTCGCCTAGAGCACGGATGTGGAGTCTAACAGCATCACCTCACCCTAACACAATTCCTCCTGGGATGACGAGAGATGGGGAATTAGGTACATGTTCATGCTGATGTCCCCCCACTGCCACAACCTGCCACAGCTGGTTCATGTATCCTGATGTTATTTACCTTTACGTGACATTCCATTACTGCCCACTAGATAAAATTTGTACAAATGAAAGTCGAAGCAAATACTAAAAAAGTGTCTGTGAGAACTTGTAATAGGAAACCATTGAAACTTTCCCATGTGCTAAGTTCAGCAGGTCCCGATACTGTAGGGAAGTAGTAAATTCAGGTTAAAAAAGTGAGACTATTCTAGTCCTACTTTCCAACGTAAATAATTGTAAGCTTGTCATGTAAGAAACACCATTCTAGCCTGTGACTGTGTCTCATTATCAGGCAGGGCTTCCTGCTTCTTATATTAACCGTATTGGATTTGTTTTGTTTTCCAACTTTGAATTACTGCCAGTATTATTTTTAATTTGTAGATGTTCATTACTCTCAAATTATGTCATGAGTGTATATTTGATTTCCTTAGTGTATCAGAATCCCAAGGCCAAGATCTATGTCTTATTTATGTTGTATCTTTCAACAGTACATATTTAACAACTGATTATTTCTTTTTTAACTGTACTTTTATGGTTAGGATAAAAAGATCTTCCTTGGAACTAAAAACTAAAACTTAAGGCATGGTGAAAAAATAAGTACAGCCAAGAATTATATTTCTTTTCACCCAATGATTTGCAAAACAAATTTGTTAAAAGTATAAATTAGTTATTCTGTGGTTCTTAGTATCTCAGTATGCTTAGAAAGGCAACAAAGTCCATATTTTTGGTTGATGTGTCTGTGCCTTAGCCTCACAGCATTTCATAAATCAATTCTTTGGGTTCTAAGTTGGAGGAGTTCCTAATAATGCATCCTTTATAACTATTATGATATGGTCTTCCAAACATATTCACTCTCGCTTCAGCATTGTTATTAGGGACAGAGTCAAAGTGGATGCAGATATTAATAACAAGGAATAGTGGGCACCTAGGTGGTTCTGTTGGTTGAGCAACTGCCTTTGGCTCAGGTCATGATCCTTGAGTCCCAGGATGGAGTCCTGCATGGGGCTCCCTGCTTGGCAGGGGGTCTGCTGCTCCCCCTGACCTTCCCCCTCTCATGCTCGCTCTCTTTCATTCTCTCTCTCAAATAAATAAATAAATTTTTTTAAAAAAGAGAAATAGTTATGACTATGTCCTCTCAAGTTTGTGTGAGCACAAGTAGGGGGAAACATTGCTGATCTCTGGCTAATATCCATTAGATTTTCAAAGTGTCTTTGAAACTCTTGGGTTTTTACTTTGGCTAAAAAGACAGACTCATCAAATGTTTTCACATGGTAATACCTCCAACTGAAACAGAAAGCCATCACTAAATAAACAAATAGCTCTAGAAATAGAATTGTACCACAAAGCACTTAACTAGCATATTTTTTTAAATGAGGTTATAAGTATAGGGAAACAATCATCTTATTAAACCTTAAGGAGATTAAATGACATTTTGAATCAAATATTACTATGTCAGTTTCCCAGAGATTCCCCCTCCTGAATAATTGATTTAATGGAAAAATGTACATATTTATTTTGACTGTATCTTTTTTATAACAGCTAGTTTTGGGTATCTGAACTATTGCGTTTACGTGGAATCATAAGTAGCCCAAGGTAAGACAATGATGTTACAGTTGGAAAAACAAGAGGGGAAGAAAGAGAGGGAAAAGAAATATTGGAAGAGAACGGAGGAGGACAGTGAGGAAGGGAGAACAAGGTTAGGAAGAGACGGTCACTGATAGGGCTATAAAAAAATACAGAAGAAAGGGAGAGAAAGACTAGTCTGGGGGAACTTTTCTAAACCTCCAAGAACAGGGCAATTATATCAAAAACTAGTGCTGATGAGTAGTCCAGAATCCCCTTGTTAGCACAGATGGCTTGTGTTTTTGTGAACAGAGGTCACACTTTCTTCCCGAGAAGCCACTAGGCAAATTCTGCAGGCGATGGTCTCTCTATAGTACATGCTGTCACTGCTCCACTGACATCCCTTTGGTTCCTTTGCCATTTTCCTGCACAGTGGCCCCCATCTGCTTTCACTGTTGACAACCTGCATGAGTGTCTGAGGACCATTGGTGTTGCTTAGGGTGTGAGGACACCTTCAACTTTGCTTCATCTGCACCCTCTGAAAGATACAAGTGCCTGACAACTTACACCCCTCTCCCAACCCACCCCGAGCAGTCCTTGACTGGTGAAGATGGCTGCAGCAGTATGAATACACCAATTCTCTGGCTCCTGGACTCTGAGGTGTGGTTGCACTGTCTCTACAGCTCCCCCTGCAGGACTGAGGCAAATTTACCCTCTCTAGGACAACTTCCTTTCCTTCCTTTTTCCTTTCCTTGTAGCCTTTACTGGTTAATTTAAATATGCTTCCCAATAAACCTAATGAAACTTTACCTTGGTTCTGCTTCTGGAATCTTGATCTGAGGATAGTACCCAATTACCTGCATGTCCAGATTATTCCAAAGACCACTGAGACAATGTTTCACTGTTTGATCCAGAAGGAATGAAAGATTTACTCTATGCTTGGATCTATACTTACAATTAGAGAGGACATCCCCCTAACATACAGTCTTCCTCTGCCCACACTTCTTTCTTCAAGAACTTGGCATCTTCTGGAACATAGGAGCATCTGTACTGACACAGATGAACCCCATCCTTGGAGACTCGGCTCTCACAGTCTCCCTCTTCCTCCCAGGTTCTGCTGTGGTTGCTGAAGCTCAGCTCCATCTGGAAGTCTGACAGGCATTTTTCTCCAGAGCTGGGAGTGATTTCTGGGTGTGTTTTGGCATTGGCTCAATTTTAACAACCATGCCATCAACGACTGTCTGCCGATGTCACCTTTGCTTGGGTGGGTTGGAAGCCACAAGGAGCAGAAGGCAGACAGTCACTCATAGCCTTGTGGTTTTAATAGATATTTATCACCCAACTCAAGATGAGTGTTAGAAGTAGAGTCAGGGGGTGTGTACTAAAATAGGACCTGGGTTTTTATAATTTTGAAGGAGGCAGCTAAGGCGGTGTTTTCTGGTACTTGTGATCCTATAATTGCTGTATGAAGTCATTGTGGCTCACCATATTCAGTGAATCAGTTCTTAGGATTCTAATTTAGAGGGGGCATGTTTTTCTTATTCTGAAATACTATGAAAAAATGTGTCTGAATCTAATCATTTCTTTTCCCACACATATAAAAAGAGGACAGGAAATAACTCCTCTTTTCAAAGTTAGAAAATTGGAAGTGGTAATGACTGTTTGTCCTTAGTAGGATTGTTCCAAGTGAATCCAGGCTGGGTAAAGTTCTCTGCTGTTGGAACCACAGAGTAGACAGATCATGAGTCCAGATGTTTCTGCAGTAGATCATATCAGGAGGCCAGTTTGGGGACATGTGGCAGAGATGGTGCCAGGCTTCTCTTTGAAAAACGCTGTGATGAATATTTGCTGAACATGTACTATATGCTCATTAATATGGGGACCAGTGCTGGTGATGGTGGGGGTAAATTGAAATGACTTTTTTCTTTGCCCTTCAGGAATACATTGTATAAATATTATACTACATTGTAAACTATGTTAATTTTGACATCTTTGATCCAGAGATTTTATAGTGACATGAGAAATCTCCCTCAGATGGAAAACACAAGAGTTTTTTATTTAAAATGCTGTGTACTTGAATTCAGCTGTCTGATTGTGCCAGAAATCCCCAAGTCAGCCATCAGCTGCTCCCTTCTCACTCTAGCTGCAGAAAAATTGCAGTGAATCATAATTTTATGGGAGATGTCACTCATTGTGTCTTTTCTGTACGTCTGATTTCTTGAAAGTTTCTTGTAGGAAAGCCAATTTTTAAGATAATTGTTTTGGTAATAAATTAATGAAAGTAACAATATATCTGGCATGCATTATAAACTAGAATTCATAACAGTTACATTTTGACCCTTAAGCGTAATTTTAGTAAATAATTCTTACAAAAATCATTAAGCTCATTAAAAAATCAAACAGTACAAAAGTATAAAGTAACCCTCCCTCCAAAATTTCTTCTTAGATTTGACCTCAGCAATAGTATGTATATTTAAATTAACTAAACATTCAAGCAGAAATATTATCTGAAGCATTGAGATAGGAGATTCCACAAGAAGAGAAGTATCCAAAGGAAATGGCCAGAATAGTTATACAACTCATATGTACCTCTTACATTGTTTAAAGTCTAGATTTTTTAGAATTAAATAAGATTTGGGGAAAAAAATTGGAGAGTATCATGGGGTTTTATGTTTTCCCTTCAAAGTAGAGGTTCTTTTCCCTTTACCCTACATCCAAGTGATGTTTTAAGGAGATCACCCAGAGCTTTAAGGTACCCCTGAAATTTGTGGGCTTGCTGGGCCAGTGTCTGAGTCCAGTAAAAAACAAGATTAATATGTAAGAGATTGGTTGTCCAGAAGCTCTGAGTAAAGAAGAGATTGTTGCTGGTTGGGAATGGTCTATCTCTCCAGAGTTGCAGACACTAAAGATGGATGAGTGTTTCCCATGGACTGGTCATGTGAGAGGGAAAAACCAATTTGGGGTCAACTACAGTCCAGGTAAAAGTTCCAGCTCAGCAGAAAGAGACTGGAGGTGAATGGTCAGACTCCAGAGACTAAAGAAGGAGCTTCCAATGATAAGTAGGAACAGAGATGTATCTGCTGGTTTAGTGGAAGTAGACAAGAAATTTCTTCAGGGATAGATGAAGAAATCTCTGAAGAACCCACGCAAGTGTCCACAAGAGGGGAAAAAAAATCAGCTTAATCTTTTGTCAAAAGAGAACACTGTCTTTACTTACTATAGTCTCAATCAAGTGAGAACATTATTTGTCTCCTTTCCCCCCACCCCCACCCCCGTGCTCCAACCCTGGAGGATCAGGGAGCTAAAGGAATGGAATAAGGAACCAGATAGCCACCCCTTCCTGATGATGGCTACCCATCCACAATAGACCTGAGATGGAGAAAAGGGGGGAAATCTCAAATTTAAATTGAATTTAGAGTGTTGCTTATTAGATGAATGTTACATTATTATTAAAATGAGATAATTTACTTTGATTTAAAATGATTGTAAGAATTTTTATTTTGTAAAAGTAGCAAAAGATCATGTCTTGACTGTTTGTATCCAGGGTCAAAGGATGAGTAAGTAAACATCAAGAGTCCTGCTCATTTAACATGAGAGTTATATAAACGCATATATGAGAATCTATATACATATGTCTTAAAATCATACTTCTCAATACATGTGCTCAAGGACTGAAGATTCATTAGCAGCTACTCAAGAACAGCAGTAATTTTACCTGACCTTTCTAAGAATAGCAATGTGATATCAAGGAATGAATACATCTAAAACAATGCAAGAGACCTTCTTGAATGGGTGTTTAAAATAGGGGACTAATGAAAAATAATCTATAAAAGTAGGCAAGATGCATAGATGAGGGAGGGTCTTGAAAATCAGCTGAAGGGGTTTGAACTTGATCATATAGATAATGGAAAATCATATAGTGTTTTAAGGAATAGAGTGATAATACTGAAGCAGTGCATATAGAAAGAGACACAACGTGATAAGTAGTAACAGAGGTTCCACTGCATCACTCCCAAGTGTAGCAAGGAGGAGAGTCAAGAGAGAAAGAATCTTAGAGAATGTTTAATACAACCTTGATAATTTGTGATTGAGAGAACTCAGATGAAGGAATTAAAAGACAAGTCTGAGGTTATTTAGTGAAGCAGGAATGAGTACAGGATGTTCTGATGTTATCATTCTGATGCTGTCACTTTAGTGACATTTTAACATCCTGTTAATAGTCTGATAGTCCAGGGCAATTTGGGATTATCAGGGTGCCCTCTGTCTTTCCTTTTGGGAGGAAACCAGTCTGGGTGCCCTTGACATGAATGACTTGGGTTTCTAGCATTCCCAGACATGATTCTATTTTAACCCACTCTGGAGGTTTTGTTGACCACCCCGTATGTGCCAAGCACTGTGCTGGTTGCCGTGTCTTCAAGCCTAAATGATAACTTAGAAAAAGCATTTGAAAATTCAGAGAAGTAACAGAATATTTCAGCTGGGGTTTCTGAACAGGAAACCTAAGGAAAAAATGGCCCCAAGATAATTTTTGCCGAGGAATGAACCTCTAAACTTGAATAATCATGCACTGTGAAGACCAGCAGTGTGGAGCAATCTGACGCCCCAGCAATCACTCTAGTAAGACTTTATCTATTTCACCTGTCTGTATGTGCATCGTTGGTTCCCACTGTGCATATGTGGGGGGATTGTAAGGGTGTATGAAGAATACCATACATATACACAAATGTGAACACAGTATGCACTTCTCTCTAATCATTATAAATTCATTGCAGTGGAAATTTGTTCTTATTTTCCCTGATTGTCCATCCTGTAATTATCTCCCTTCCTGAACTTTGACTCAGGAAATATTTAATAGAAGATTTCAGGGTTGATTTTTTTTCCTTAATCTTAGAAATTTATCATTGATCATATCAGTAGTCCTCATTTTAAGGTCAGATAGCCATTTAGTTATGTCCCAAAGGTGGAGAGACAGGAACAGATTTGACTATGGTAGATAATAGTACTATTTCAATGTTAATTACATTGTGATTGTATAAGATAATTACTGTTTTTAAGATGCAAATCCTGATTTCCCAGTAAATTGGCATTATGTTTGCAATGTTTGAATGGTTCAGAAAACATATTACATATATAGTTATAGACATATAGATATATGACATATAGGGAGAGACACAGAGAGAAAGCAAATGCAGCTAAATGTTAAGTTTTGGGGGCACCTGGGTGGCTCAGTCAGTTGGGCATCCAACTCTTAGTTTCAGCTCAGTTCATGATCTCAGGATCCTGAGATCGAGCTCCCCCCACCCCCCCACCCAATTAGTTTCCGTGCTCAGTAGGGAGTCTACTCGGGATTCTCCCTCTCCCTCTGTCCCTCGTCCCACTGCCACACTTACTCTCTCTCTAAAATAAATAAATCTAAATGTTAACTTTTGGGGAATCTGGATAAATGATAAAAGATATGTGGGAATTCTTTGACTTCTCCCACAAATTTTCTTTAAATTGGAAATTGGCAAAATAAATATGATAAAAATAGATTTTACATCACAATACAGGGAATATGCACATATGTACATGTCCACATATTATTCATTCAGTTAATTTTTAGTGAGTGACCATCATATACTATTTCAGGCAATGGATATGCATCAGTGATCAAAATGAAAAAATGTCTTCATAAGAAGCTTACATGTATATATACCCACCTATACTTTGTTGTATGTGTGTGTTTGTATATGTATGTATGCCTATTGACATATACATACATAAAAAGGCAACAAAACTTTTATTTAAATTATACTTACTATTAGTAGTATATTATGATTTCTTTAAACATTTTTATTAATTTATTTGACAGAGAGATCACGGGTAGGCAGAGAGGCAGGCAGAGAGAGAAGGAGAAACAGGCTCCCTGCTGAGCAGAGAGCCCAATGTTGGCCTCGATCCCAGCGCCCTGAGATCATGACCTGAGCTGAAGGCAGAGGCTTTAACCCACTGAACCACCCAGGCACCCCAGTATATCATGATTTTTAAATTCTATGTCATTTTAAAAAGTAAAGCCAATGAGGTAAAAAAAAAAGTATTGATTTCATGAACCACTAAGGAATCGTAATCTTCAGTTTATAAAGCATCGCCCTGGATCAGAGCTATAAAAGCAACAGCCAAAATCCCCTTGAATTTTAAATGATTATCCACAGCATCCCACTACACAGATTTGTGAATCCAACCTAAACCTATCTTCTGGTCTCCATTTCTTTCTTTCCAACTGCAAACTTGCCATAGTCTCAGCCCTTTCAGACTTACTCAGTCCAAAATTAAGCTCTTGATCTTTGTCTTAAGACTGTTCTTCCTCTGGGTTTCCCATTTCAGGAAATAGCACCTCAACCCACCCCTTGCTCATCTTAGAAAGACTGAAGTCATCCTTAACACCTCCTTTTTCTTCACTCCTTACAACAAGCAGTAACCAAGTCCTCTTGATTCTCTATCCTAAATATATCTCGAATTCATTTTTTCCTTTTTGTCTGACACTGTTTTAGTCTAAATTCACCAGCATTTTTAACCTGAATTATTGTAATAGTTTCCCACTTGGTCTCCCTATATCCAGTCTATTCCATTTCAAGCCTTATGTGACAAAGTGATCTTTTAAATCATAAGGCAATTATGTCGTAACTTTTATGATCTTCCCAATACTTGTAAGAGAGGCTAATGCATCCTTTTTTAATTTTAAATTTTATTTTATTTTTTCAGTGTTCTGAGATTAATTGTTTATGCACCACACCCAAGGCTAATGCCTTAAAAATCTATTAATTAAATTATGTTTAACTATGAAGGACAAAAACCCTAAAATCACAGCAGATTAACAGGATAGAAATTTCTTTCCCATCACATAAGAGAAATAAGAGATAGACTAGGGCTGACACTGTTCCGGTATTTCAACATGCAGCTTTCATGCGTGGTCAGGATGTTTGCCTAGTCTCCAGTCATTATATCCACGTTCTAGATAACGGAAAGGAGGACCAGGAATAGAAAAATAGACTCCCTTCCTTAAGAAGCCATTCTGCTTACCATTCGTTGTCCACTGTATATCACACAAACACACTTGGCCATAAAGGAGGTAGGTTATAGAATCTTTTTTTTAAGGTGGACATGTGGTTTTTATTTCTGGGCAATCTTGATACTTCTCATTACATCTTAAAACTTGCACATGAAGTGGAAGGATAGTAGAGAACGCATTCATGCTATGTCCCACTGCAGAGGCATGGAAAGTGGTAAGGATATCCTGCTGTGATGAACAAGAAGTGGCAAGGCAATGAGATGCTTTGTGTCTAGGGTAGGGTAGGATTACGGCCAACAGCTCTTTTGGGCCAAGTTCACCTCCTCAAGGGGAGGTCTCTGTGGAATGAGCCTGACTGCCCACAGGGCCAGAAAACCCATAGATCCCACTCACAGAGCAGATGGTGAGGTGGGTTGTGCTCTGACATCCTGGGTAACTCAGACTGAAGCCGGACAAGTCCACAGAAAGTAGTGTGATTGAAAGCAAAGGTGTGACACCTCTCTGACTCACTGTAGAAGGAGACCTGGGTTTAGAGTCTTTTATCCAAGCAGATGATACCCGCCTAAACAATGGGTATTAATAATTGGGAATTCATAATGAAAAGTTTGCTGTCAAGTAAAATCAGGTGAGCATTTGTATTTGTCATAGATAATTAATATCTTTATTGTTATATAACACATAATATAAAATTCATCCATTTAAAACCATATTAATTAATGGATTTTAGTATATTCACAGAGTTGTACAACTTTCGCCACAGTATAATTTGGAACAGTTTGATCACTCTCAAATGAAATCCCATATATGTTAGTTAATAGTCACTCCCCATCCCCTACTAGTTTATTCTGTTCCTGTAGATTTGCCCATTCTGTACATTTCATATAAATAGCTGGCTTCTTTCACTCAGCATGACATTTTCAAAGTTTGTTCGTTCTGCAGCACACATCACTACTTCATTCTCTTTTATTGCAAATACCATTCCATTGTTTGGAAATACCACATTTGGTTTACCCATTCATCAATTGATGGACATTCGGTTTATTTTCACTTTTTGGTAATTGTGAAAAATGCCACAAGTTCTTATGTGGACATATGCTTTCAGTTTTCTTGGATATTGTATTAGTTGCCTGTCATCGACTACATGGTGGCTTATTATCTTTAGTTCTGGAGGTCTGAAGTTCAAGAGCAGTCTCACTGAGCTAAAATCAGGTGTTGGCGGGATTGTTATCCTGCTAGAGGCTCCAAGAGAGCCATTTCCAACTTCCAACCCACATTCCCTGGCTCCTTCCAGCAATGGCATCACTCCCACTTCTGTTCCTAGCATCTCAGCTCCTTCTATCTCTCTTGTTGTTACTTCTTTAACTCTCCTTCCTTTCATCATCATATGGCCTTCTCTGACTCTGGCCATCCTGTCTCCCTCATGTAAGGACCCTTATGATTACATTGGGCGCTCACAGAGAGTCCAGGACAATTTCTGCATCTCGAGACACTTGACTTAATCAGAGGTACAAAGTTCCTTAGGTGTTGGAAATTAAGATGTGGACATCTTTGAGGGACAAAAATTCTGCTCACCTAGGTATATACCTAGGAGCGGAATCACTGAGTCACATGGTAATACTGTGTTTAACATTTTGAAGAACTGTCAAACTGTTTTTAAAACGTGGCTGATCCATTTTACATTCCCACTAGCAAAGTATGGGGGTTCCAGTTTCTCCACACCCTTCCTAATCCTTGGCACTGTCTGTTGTTTTAATTATAGTCATCCTAGTGAGGGTGAAATTGTACTTCTTAAGTTTTAATTTGCATTTCCCCAATGACAAATAATACTGAGGATTATTTCATGTGATTATTAGCCATTCTTACATCTTTTTTTGAAAAAAAATGTCTATTCAAACCTTTCAGCCATTTTTAATTGGATTATTCATCTTTTTTATTATTGAGTTGGTAGGCTTCTTTACGTATTTTGAATAAAGTCCCTTGTCAAATGCGTGATTTGCAATTATTTTCTCCCATTCTATGGGTTGTCTTTTCATTTTTCATTTTATTGCAGCAAAATGTTTTAAATTTTTATGAAGTCTAATTTACCTATTTCTATTGTTCTTGACCTTGCTTGCTGATGTTATATATCTCAGAAACTATTGCTTAACTTGAGGTCACAAGGATTTCTTTCTATGTTGTTTTCTCAGAGTTTTGTAGTTTTAGCTCTTACATTTAGGTCTATGGTCCATTTTAAGAATGTGTGTGTGTGTGTGTGTGTGTGTGTGTGTGTGTGTGTGTGTATAGAATAATATAGGGATACTTCATTCTTTGTCATATGGCTTTCTAGTCATCCCAGCATCATTTTTTGAAAAGACTATTTTTCCCCCATTAAATTGTATCATTCTTGTCAAAAATCCATTAATCATCAAAGTAAGCATTTATTCCTGTACTGTTAATTCTATTCTATTCGTTTATATGTGTATTTTTTATGTTAGTTCTATAGTATCTTGATCACTGTGGCTTTGTGGTAAATTTTGATATTGGCAACTGTGAGTCCTACACGTATGGGTTTCTTTGGTTTTGCTTTTCTTGTACTTTTATGAATTTTAGGACCATCTTGTCAGTTTCTGCCGAAAAGCCAGCTGGGTTTTGATAAACATTAGAATCTGTAGATTGATTTATAGAATATTACAATTTTTAATAGTATTAAGTCTTCTGACCCATGAACCTAGGATGTGTTTCCATGCATTTAGATCTTCTTTAATTTCTTTCAACAATGTTTTGTAATTTTCAGTGCTCAAGTCCCATGTTTCTTTTGTTAAATGTATTCCTAAGTATCTTATCTTTTCGATGTCATTAAATTTGTTTCTTAATTTTATTTTTGAATTGTTCTTTATGTGGAGAGAGACAACTGATTTATTTTAAAAAGATTTTTATTTATTTATTTGGCAGAGCGAGAGTGAGAGAGAAAGAGATGGAGCACAAGCAGGGGGAGCCGCAGGCAGAGGTGGAAGGAGAAGCAGGCTCTCCACTGAGCAGGGAGCCCGATGCAGAGCTCGATCCCAGGACCCTGGGATCATGACCTGAGCAGAAGGCAGACATTTAACTGACTGAGCCACAAAGGCACCTCCAACTGGTTTTTTAATATCAAGCCTTAATCCTGAAACTTTTCTAACTCGTTTACTAGTTCTAAATTTTTTTTGATTCCTTAGGATTTTCTATATACAATATCACGTCAGCTGCAAAAAGAGATTGTTTTTACCTCTTCTTTTCCAATATGGATCTTTCCTAATTTCTCCAGCTAAAATGTTCAGTACAATACTGAATAGATGCAGCAAGAATGGACATTGTCGTTCCTGATTTTCGGAGAAAAACCTTCTGTCTTTCAACTGTTAAGTATGATGTCAGATGCCGATTTTGTTGTCAATGTCCTTTGACAGGTTAAGGAAGTTCCCTTTTATTCCTAGTTTTTTGATTGTGTTTGTCATAAAGGATGTTAGATTCTACCAAATGCCTTTCTGTATCTATTGAGATAATCATGAGGTTCTTGGTCTTTATTCTAGTAATATAATGTATTACATTGATTGATTTTCAGATGTGAAACAAATTTTGGTATTTTAGACATAAGAAACTTCAGTTCTTATAGCATTTATAATAACTGATTTAAAATATTTGTTTAAAAAATAAAATATTTGTTTAAATAAGTTCAACATCTGAAGCTCCTTAGGAAGTTTTTCTTTTGATTGTCTTTTTTTTTTCTTTTTATGGGTTTTTACTTTTACTTTTTTCTTTTTTTTTGTACTAAGTTAGGCATCTTATTTAAAAAAAATTTAAACTTCTATTTATTTAAGTTTGGGTGTAGTTGACACACAATGTTACATTAGTCAGGTGCACAGCTTAGTGATTTGATGAATTTATACATTATGTTCACCACAAGCGTAGCTACCATCTGTCCCATTATGTCATGTTTACAATATCATTGACTGTATTCCTTAACTCTGTTTTTATTCCTGTGACTTACTCATTCCATGACTGGAGGCCTATATTTCCCTCTTTCCTTCACCCATTTTGCTCCCTCCTGTCTGGCAACCATCAGTTTGTTCTGCATATCTTTAGTTCTAATTCTTCTTTTTGTTTGTTTATTCATTTTTTAGATCCCATTTATGAATGAAATCATATGGCATTTTCCTGTCTCAGTCTGACTTATTTCACTTAGCATAATACCCTCTAGGTCCATCCATGTTGTCTTAAATGGCACATTCTTATCCTTTTTGTGGCTGTGTAATATTCCATTTTTACATAAAAAAAAAACAAATAATAGTAAAATTTGCATGGACCTACAGAAGACCCCAAATAAGGCAAAATAATCCTGAGAAAGAAAAACAAAGCTGGATGTAGCTCTCATAAGTCCAGATGTCAAGATGTACTATAAACCTGTGGTCAATTAATCTATGACCTAGGAGGCACAAACAGATAATGAGGACTATAAATTAGGCATAATATAATGTGGCAACTCTGTATATCAGACTCCATTCTCCTTTGTTTTTGTTATTTGTTATTGCTGTTTGTTTTTTTGGTTGTTTAGTGACATTCCTTAACTAAGTCTTCAAAGTCTGTATTCCCTGGATAGTTAGGTCACTGAAGTCTTTGCTCAGTTAACTCAGTGGTCGCCTAAGAGGTCAGAGGTCATCTACTAAGTCCATACTCAGAGGTCATCTACTAAGTCCATAAAACTCCTGCTCTTATTGACGTTCAACAGTTGTTGTTTTTCATAAATGCTTCTCAAATCATTGTGAGACTTTCATTAATGTCTAGAGTTCTGAAAAAGTTAATTTTGATTATTTTTGCCATGATTTTGTTCCTTTTATGGAGAAGCAGATTTACATCAGCCTTTTTTTTTTTTAAAGATTTTATTTATTTATTTATTTGACAGAGAAAAACACAGCTAGAGAGGGAATACAAGCAGAGGGAGTAAGAGAGGGAGAAGCAGGCTTTCTCCCGAGCAGGGAGCCGGATGCGGGGGTCGATCCCGGGTTTCCAGGATCATGACCTGAGCTGAAGGCAGTTGTTTAACCAACTGAGTCACCCAGACGCCCCTACATCAGTGTTCATGCTGCCATTCCAGAACTCCTTCTCTTCACAAAAATCTTACTAATTCATTCATATTTGCATCTTGTCACTAATTGGAAATAGAAATTATGAAGCAAAACAAATGAAGAGATAAACTTGATTCAACTGTAGATAAAATTAAAATAGATTATGTCATAATGGTATATCATAAGCCTTAAGAAAGAATCAGGTTGACTATTGGGTATTCTCAGTTTTAAAGTACTCTTCCTGTAAAAATAACAGTATTCAAAATACAGAGCTCAGATAGGACCTCAGAGAACAAAGAGTACATAGACAAAAGGTGAAAAAAAATCTTAGTTATATTTATATCAGTCCTGATAATTATCCAAGCTCTTTAATAGGACTAGAAAATTCTTCCCATTTGTTAGCTCAATGATAAGTACAAAGTTCTTATTTAATTTTTCTCATGTATAACCTCTGAGAAGCATGTAATACATTCTATTCCTTATTTTTCAATATATTATATTTGTTATAGGATATGGAATTTGTTCATTTACTCTTGTAATTGAATTTACCAGTGTTGTGTTAATCACTATATAACTGTGTAAACTCTTCTAGTAATCAGGAAACCACACACCCTGAGATCAAATTTTCTCCTCCTAGACTGCATAAAATCAAATGTGAACTAACAGATCCAAATTCAAATTCAAGAGGAATCCTGGATTTTTTGACAGACAGTAGCTTGTTGTTGATTTATGTACATTGGGTGATGTGATAAATGCACTTAAGTGTATTGACAGAGACATGTATAATTCATACAGATCACTACCAGCAACAGGAACAAAAGGTGACTATTAATGCTTTAGACAATGCTACTGGGCACAGAAGAACAATTTATAGAAAACTATAAACTCTTTCTAAAAAATTTTATTTTATGTGTTTGAGAGAGAGAGAGCACAGAGGGAGTGGGAGAGAGAGAGGGAGAAGTAGCTCCCTCAGTGAGCAGAGGGTCTGTTGTGTGGTTCTATCCCAGGACCCTGAGATCATGACCTGAGCCAAAGGCAGACATACAACCAACTGAGCCACCCAGGTGCCCCAAACTATAAACTCTTTAAAAATTTTTAGGATGTATTTGTTTCACTTCCTATAGTATATGTTTTGAATTGGCCCTGAAGTCATCTTTCTAAAAAACTTAACGTTGATTCATCGTGAAAAACAAAGTACCTGGTAATTTGACTTTTTTTTATATTGTGCCTTTTATCCCCAACACTTGTTTTGGTTCAAAACCTTTGAGATGGTATGAAGAAGCAAGTGAAGAAGGTAAGTCTAGTTGCCATGCTCTGAGCAGTTCAAGATATACTGAATCTGGGAGCTGTGTGGTGTTCCATTCTGACCACAAGCACCCTCTTCTTGAGTTGGATCAAGTGGAATCAAAGGTAACTCTGTGACTATTTTTGGCCAAGGGGCAGTTTACTGATGAATCAGCTATTAGCAAAACGTCTTTTTTGCAGAGAGCTGAGTTGGAGCAAACTTAAGGCAAATATTCTGACAGCTTTTGAAGAAGAATTTGCAAGTTGTTCCCTCCAGTCTGGCACAAACCCAGATAACTGAACAGAATTTAAGGATTTTTTTTTCAGTTGTGTCTGGGTGTTTTTCTTTTTTTCAAAAAAAATTGACTCAAAAGTTTCCACTGAGTTCCAATCAATATGTCATGGATGGGCCAAGTCATCCTGGCAGAGGGAAGAACTGAGATTGTATTCCTGAGGAATGTGCCAGGCAGTAGATTTCTCTAAGGGAGGGTGGGAGTAAATTCAGAAGCTCCAGAGACCTAGTGGCAGCAAAGATAGATGGCTGCACATGGCCATACTTAAGGCTGTGCAGTGCTTACTGGTGAATATTGGCAGCTTCTGTGGCTTGTTTCCTTCTTTCACTACTATGTGACTTGAATAAGCCATTTGGCTACATTTACATCTCCTTTCTCCAGCTCCTGAAAGTGAGAGATACTGTAGTGAGGGATGGTGTAACTTTAACTTTTCTATATATTCTTGGATAGCTGAATACACATTTAGTAAATTAAAACATATAATTTCACTGACATCATATGTTTGAGATTTATTCTCCTCTGAGATTAATTTTCAATCAGCAATATTACTGACATTAGCTTCAAATGTCTCTATTCTCAGCTTGTTTGACAAGGGGTTAATAATTTTTAATTATTTTTAATGGAGAACTTAAGAAAAAGCTCTTTTGGGAGAATATTTATACTCTGGGTGTGTGTGTGTGTGTGTGTGTGTGTGTGTGTGTGTGTGTTGGAAATACCCATAGGTCAGTGGAGTTCATAATGAGAAGAGCTATGAGTTCTACATGCATCATTTCATTGCAACAAAAGTAAAGTTTGAGGTATTTGTGTTTTTAATGTCGATGATATTAATATTTTGTTAATGACAAGTTGTTAACTATAATAGCCATAACTACTTTTGATGGGAACAGAAAATTTCTTTGGGATCCCCAGAAAAGCCTACATCAAAAGTGTAGCCATGTGTGTTGTTGTGTGCACATGTTTGCATGAGCACACACAGTGGGAAGACTGGCTTCAATTGTCCTAAGGAAAAGAAATGTGACTCTATTTAGGAGACGGAGTAGTCATGGGGGAGAAAATGGGGCCAATGGCTCTGGATCCATGGGATGCTGATTTAAGAGTTTAGTCCAGTCTTTCCAGGACCAGTTTGTACCCTAAGAGGTAACTTCGTATTCAAACAAAAAGAGCTGACTCTGGATACTGTGACGATGAGGTGTGAAGTATGTTTGTTTGAATTTAGTGCTGAAGGTATTGACTTATCTTCTCTTAAATAACTACACTGTCTATATGGAAATCTGGACTTATATTGCTACAAAATACAGAAAAACCAAGGCATCATGCAGTGCTAAGATTTAAGACCAATACTGGGTAATGATAATAAAAAGAACCGATGGTGAATGAATTAAAGTCTATATCTCTTTATGCCTGGTATTAGGAAAGGATCAATTCCTTCCTTTGGAATGAGTAAACCTGTAGGATTAGCGGGCAGCATATACCATGAAAAGGGGATGATCCTCAAGGGAAAACTGCTAGGCCTTCTAATTGGAAGATGATTGGGGGGGTAGTGATTATCTGAAAACATGAAATACATATAACCATAATATTACTTAGATTTTACATCAGTAGGTAAAAGAAAAATCATAGAAAAAGAACATATTATATATGGGAAAACAGCAATAAGAATTATTGACTTCTCATCAGGAGCAAGAAAATAGATGACAACGGAATGACATCTTTTAATCTAGAATTCTATATCCAATAACAAATTTTAATCTAGAATTCTATATCCAATAACACCATTCTTCAAAAATGAAACAAGAAATGTTAAAAATTTTTCAGACTGAAGTCAAGTAATGTCAAGTGGAAACTTAAAAACTTAACTCTTAAAAAAAGAACAAAATACACCAGAGGTAATAAGTATATAAATAAATATAAAAAGTTTTAATTGTTTCTTAATTTCCCTAAAAAATGCCTATCAAAGCAAAAGTAATCAATAATCAAAATGAAATGGATTACTTAAAAAAAACTTCAAAAAATGAAGACAGAAAAAGAGAAAGAAGAACTGGAATAACTAGAAAAAATATCAAGATGATAGACTTAAATCCACTCATCAGTCAAACCCAGCCTAGATTAAAAAGCAAGGCTTAATTGGATGCTATTTATGAGGGCTATACTGTAAATATGAAGACACAAATTAAAAAGAATGAAAAATAATTATCATAAAAATACTAATCATAAGAAAACTAAAGTGGTTATATTAGTATCAGAGCAAATAAGCTTCAGTACAAAAAGCATTATCAGAAATAAAGAATATTTCATAATAATAAGAAGGCTAAATTCTTCAACAAGGCATAACAATCTTAAATGCACATACATATAATAAAATAGCTTCAAAATACATGAAGGAAGAATTGACAGAACTGAAGGGTGAAAAAGACAAATCTGGCATTATAATTGGAAACCTTAACATTCCTTCCCTGGTATTTGATAGAAAAGATAAAGTTTTGAACAAATTCATTTAGACACTTAACCTAAATTGCTTTGATACATCACCAGATGCAACAAGTTCAGAAAACATCCTTCTCCAGTGTACATGCAACATTCATGAAGATAGGTATATATAATAAGATAGGCTATAAAATAGGTCTTGATACTTCTCTTGATAGGTTTGAAAGCAGAGTATACTCTCTGGCCACAGTAATATTATGCTATAAGTCAATAACAAAAATTTCTAGAAAAATCTTCGAAGAATGAAAAATTAACCATACATTTTTAACAATCCTTGAGTGAAAGAAAATGTCACATTTGAGCCAAATAATAACAAAAAGCAACTTATTAAAACATAAAATGTAGCAAAGCAGTATTTAGAAATAAATTTATAGTGTTAAATGTTTATATTTGAGACACCTGCATAGCTCCATTGGTTAAGCATCACACTCTTGATTTTGGCTCAGGTCATGATCTCAGGGCCATGGGATTGAGCTCTACTTGGGATTCTTTCTCCCCCTCTCCCTCTGTCCCTCCCCGCTGCTTGTATTCTTGTGTGCATCAAAAAAAGTTAATATTAGAAATGAAGATATTTTTAGAAAAATGATCTATGCTTCCATTGAAGAATTTAGGGAGGAAAAGGAACAAATTAAACTGAAATAAATAGAAGGAAGAAAATGACAGAGAAAAACACAATAAAATAGAAAATAGGCAGTAAGAAGACATCAAAGAAACCTAAAGTTGGTTCATTGCAAATCTCACTAAAAATGATAACTTCTAAGTCAAGAAAAAAAAAAGAGAGAGAGAGAAAACATACGTTATCAGCATTAAGAATTAACAGGGGAAATCACTACTGATGTTACAGGCATTAAAAAGATTATAAGATGACATTATGAACAACTTTATAGCAATAAATTACACAATTTAATTAAATGTACAAAATTTCATAAATAAAAGTTATTAGAAACTGCAGATATAGAGAAATAGAAAATCTGAATAACATTGTATCTTTTAAGAAAATGAACTTATAGCTAAAAACATTTCTACAGGGGTACCTGGGTGGCTCAGTCAGTTGAGTGGCCAACTCTTGGTTTTGGCTCAGGTCATGATCTCAGGTGGTGGGATTGAGCCCTGTGTTTGGCTTTGTGCTCAGCATGGAGTCTGCTTAAGACAGACAAAGGACTGATATCCAAGATCTATAAAGAACTCCTCAAACTCAACAACCAAAAAAAAGATGATCACATCAAAAAATGGGCAGAACACATGAACAGACACTTCTCCAGCACTGGGTGTGGGGCATAAACAATGATACTTGGAACAGTGAAAAAGTAAATTATTATTTAAAAAAAAAAGACTCTCTTCCTTTACCCTGCACCCTATGCTTTCTCTCTCTCTCTCTCTCTCTCTCTCTCTCTCTCAAATAAATAAATAAATAAATTGTAAACAAACAAAAAGCATTTCTACAAATAAAACTTCAGGCTTAGATTATTTTACTGGTACATTTTCTCAAACACTTAAGGAATAAATCATATCAAACTTACCAAAAAGCAAATTCCTTCAGCCTAGAAAACAATAGAAGAGTTCCCAACTAATTTTTTTCAGACCATGATAACCTTTATAACAAAATCAGACAAAAATATTACAATAAAATAAAACTATACCAATATATGTCATAAGCAGAATGCAAAAATCATTTATATAACATTAGCAAATCAAATCCAGCATCATGCTAAATGAATAATATCTATGAACATCTTTGATTTTCAAATATCAATACTCTAACATTTGAAAGTCAAACAATTCAATTCATTATATTAATAGGGTAAAGGAAAAACAATCATCGTGATCCTGATCAAAAAGATACAGAAAAAGCATTTGACAAAATACAAACCTGCTTAATGATGAAAATTCTCAGAAAGAATGAAACTTACTCAGCTTGTTAAAGGACGTTTATGAAAAGCTGCAAATAACATCATACTCAATAGTGAAAAATTAAATATGCAATTCTGCCTCCAAGATTGAGAATAATGCAAGGATGTCTCTTCTTGGGCACCTGGGTGGCTCAGTGGGTTAAAGCCTCTGCCTTCGGCTCAGGTCATGATCTCAGGGTCCTGGGATCAAGGCCCGCATCAGGGTCTCTGCTCAGCAGGGAACCTGCTTCCTCCTCTCTCTGCCTACTTGTGATCTCTCTCTCTCTGTCAAATAAACAAATAAAATCTTAAAAAAAAAAAAAAGAATGTCTCTTCTTGTCACTATCCAAAGGTGTACTAGGGATCTTAGCCAGTGTAACAAGGCAAGAAAAAGATATAGATGGCATAGATTGGAAAAGAGGTGGTGAACTGTTTTTATTTATGGACATATAAATATTCTGTATGTAATTGTCCTGAGGAGTCTGTATAAAGAAATCTCAAGTAAAAAAATATTAATAATTCAACAGTTACAAGATGCAAAATCAGCAGATAAAACTTAATGTTTCCATATGCTATCCATGTGTAATTGGAAAATACTATAGTATAAAAAACAGAACATCATTAAAGGCAAATTTAATAAAAATATGTGCAAGGCTTATACACTGAAAATGTAAAATACTGATGAGATAAATTATGGGAAACTTAATGGAATTATCCATGGAATGGAAGACTCAACATTGTCAAGAAGTCAAGTCTTACCAATATGATACAAAATTTTAATGAAATCTTCATCAATTTTTGTAGATAATAGAAAATTGATTCTAAAATTCACAAAGAAATTCAAGATTTAGAGTAGTGAAAATAATCCTGAAAGACAATAAAATTAGAGGACTTTTATATGTAATTTCAACTTACACTGTACTTACAGTATTTGTGACATCATTATATATATGATATATGTATATATAAATATGTAAAAAAATCAGTCAGTATGATAGTATAAGGAGTCCAGAAATATACCCTCATGTATGTGGTCAGTTGATCTTTGACAGATTTATCAAAACAATTCAAAGAGGAAAAAAGTCTTTTCAATAAATGACTAGAGCAACCGAAGAAGTGTGGAAATTTCACCTTAAGCTATCCATAAAAAATTATTCTAAGTATTTCATAGATCTAAATGTAAAATCTAAACTTATAAAGTTTATATAAGAAAACCTAAGATAATATCTTTGTGACTGTAGGTATTCAAAAATTTCTTGAACAGGATCCAGGAATAACTATCCATAATATAAACTATTTTTTTAAAGATTTTATTTATTTGACAGAGAAAAACACAGCCAGAGAGGGAACACAAACAGGGGGAGTGAGAGAGGGAGAAGCAGGGTTCCTGCCGAGCAGGGAGCCTGATGTGGGACTCGATCCCGGGTCTCCAGGATCATGACCTGAGCCGAAGGCAGTCGCTTAATGAACTAAGCCACCCAGGTGCCCCATAATATAAACTATTGAAACTGAATTCATTGAACTAAAAAAAGTTCTGCCCTTTGAAAAACATTTGTCACTGTAAAAAATACATATATTATAGATTTAAAGGCTGGAAAAAAATTCTCAATATACATATCTGACAAAGGACTTGTATCTAGAATAGGTACATGTATTCATTCATATATATTACATATCTACATATACATAATAAACTCTTAAAACACACCAGTAAGAAAACAAATAATCCAATAAAAAGGGTGAAGACTTGAGACATTTAACAAAAAAGATATATCAACAACCAATAGGCACAAAGATGCTCTGCATTTTTAGTCATCTAAAATGAAAATTAAAACTACAATGTATAGTATTAAATAATCATATAATGGCTAACATTAAAAAGACTAAGAGTACTTAATATTCAGGACCATATGGAGCAACTAGAATAATCATACATGAAAAAGGGAATGTAAACTTAAGTGCCACATAGGTAAATAGTTTAAAATTTTCTTGTGAAGTTAAAAACAAAACAAAACACAAGTCCCCTAGCACCCAGATATTATACTTTTAGATATTTACTCAAAAGAAATGTAAATATGTCTCCAAAAGATTTGTACAAGAACATTCATGCAACTTTATATATAATAGAAACTGAAAAAACCTCAGTATCAATAAAGGAACAGATAAACTGGTGTATTTGTACGAAGGAATACTACTCACATTTAAAAAGAATTACTAACTCACACACAACTTCATGAACCTCAAAAACATTAAGCCAAAAAGCTAAAAATGAAGTATTAAACTGGGATACCATTTATAAGAAATTAAAGTACAGGTAAAACTAAACTCAGACACCTAGAGCATGGAGCACTGGGTGTGGGGAATGGGGAATGAATCTTGGAATACTGGGAAAAAAATTTAAGTAACAATAAAAAAAAAACAAAACTAAACTCAGATGAAAAGGAACTTATTGCTTGGAATGCAGGGCTTGGTGCTATTTTAGGAGGGCACAGGAGAATTTTCTGGAGTGAATAGAAAGTTTCTGTCTTGACAATGGTGTGGGTTACACAGATACATGCATTTGTTAAAAGTACAAAAATACTTAGTATTTCTACAATTCACTGTGTATAAGTTAACATATTATTTAAACATACTTAAGTACAATACCTTAGTATGTAAAATACTAGAAAGAAACAGAATTTTAAAATAAAAGAGTAGAAAAGCCCCAAAAGTGGAAAAAAATTGATCAGTTTACAAATTTGAGTGTGCAAAAATTGTAATTTATGTATGGCAAAGAAAGGAGCACAGGTAATGTTAAAAAAGGAGCACAGGTAATGTTAAAAATGCAGAATAACAAACAGGAAAAAAATCTAATAGGGCAAAAGGCTAACTAAAATCTAAAGACCTCTTGCATCATTATAATAAATAATTAGGCACTAGAAAATAAAAAACATGAATAGGTAATTCAAAGAAACAAATACATTATTTATTATATATGCTATTATATATAGTATATATAATGTATATATAAGATAAATATACATCATACATGGAAAGATGTTATACCCCACCTATAATGAAAGAAATGCAAATTAGAGAATGATTCAAATTTTTAACCAATCAGATTTCTAGAACACATAACATTTGATGACACACAGTACTGGGTATACAAGTGCTTTCCTACATTTTTGGTGAAGTATAAATAAGTGCAAACTCTCTAAGAGACAATTTGCCAGCTCCTACGTACTGGTGCATATCTTTGAATGTACATATCTTTGAACCCAGAAACTGGACTTCTAGAACACACATATACAAAGTGCAGTGTTGTTTGAAATGACAAATGACTGGAAACAATATGGAATTGGTTTAATAAATCATGGTTACATTCTGACATTGTTTACATAAAGTCATGAAAAAGAATAAGAAAACTTTACTTAATTAATGAAATGGATCTACCTAAAAGAGAATTTATTAGTTGAAGAGCGTAAGGGTGTTTCTTGTGTAAATAAAAAACACATAAATGTAAATATAAATGTAACATATGTTCAGAATATGTGTGGGAGAATTAAGAAGAAACTCTTTAACAGCAATTACCTAAAGGGAAGAGGACAGTAGTACTGAGACAAGGATGGGAAATGTGCTTACCTTTCATATACAAGAAAAAAACCCACTTTTTGGGAAACATTTATATTTTTATAGTATTTCTATAGATCTGGCATAGAGAGGGTGGTAAGGAATGCTGAATAAGTGAACAAAGTTCATTTGTATAATTTCAATGGTTTTAAACTCATTAAGACCCATTTTGTGGTTTAACATATGTCCTGCTGTGGAGAATTCATGTAGTCTTGAGAAGAGGGGTGTATTTCGAAGTTGTGGGGAGGACTATTCTGGATGAGTCCTCTATTTCCTTTTGATCATCTGTCTGTTCGATCCCCTTCTTCAAGTGTCATATGAGCATGTTGACCACCTTAAACTTAAAGTTAATATGCCAATTATGTCTCAGTGAAAAAAGAAAGGAAAAAAGAATGTAAAGTCTCCAAATTTTATTGTAGAGTCACTTATTTCTCCATTCAATTCTGTCAGTTTTTGCTTCATAGTTTAAGATTCTATTGTTAACGTGAGTATATTTTTACAAATGTTATACCTTCATGGTTTGAATCTTTTGTCAATATATGAGGTCTTACTTTATCTCTTGTAAACTTTTTTGACCTAAAATCTCATTTGTCTGACAAGATAAACATCCCAGCTCTCTTTTGGTTGCTATTTGCATGGAATACCTTTCTCCAACTTTTTACTTTCAACCTCTTTGTGTCTTTATATCTAAATTGAGTCTCTTGTAGACATGATAATAGATAGATCATGTTCTTTAACCAATCTACCGATTTATTATTATTATTATTATGTTATGTTAGTCACCATACAGTGTTTCATTAGGTTTTGATGTAGTGGAGTTTTTTTTTTTAAGTTTTCATTGAAGTCCCAGTTAGTTAATATAGTGTAAGAGTGTAATGTTAGTGTGAGGTGTACAGCGTAGTGGTTCAACACTTCCATACAATACCTGGTGTTCATCACAACCAGGGCATTCCTGCCACATTCTTGTTTTTAATACAAGAGTTTAATGCATTTCCATTTAAAGTAATTACTGATAAGAAAGGAATTATATTTGCCATTTAATTCTTTGTTCTGTGTGTCTTACATGTTTTTTATTCCTTTCTTCCATTACTGCCTTCTTATGTATTTCTTTTTCTTTTTTTTTCTTTTAGTATTTAGTTGATTTTTTGTAATGTGCCATTTTGATTCCCTTCTTTACTGTTCCATATATTTTAAAAGTTATTTTCCTAGTGATAACCTTGGAAATTTAATTAATATCTTTAACAATTAAGTAATAGTATCAACTCAGAAAAATATCAACTTAGTTTTAGAAGCATGGAAGCACTCTATTCAAATCATCACTCCTCCCCCTTTATTTTGTTATTGTTATAGACATGTTTTTACCCATTGCCTGCCCTTTTACACAGATTCACAACAACTGTATTATGCTTTTGAATTTTAAATCATATAGGAAAAGAAGAGTTATAAAGCAAAAGTACAATAATACTGAATTCATATTTACCTATATAGTTTCCTTTGCCAGTGTTCTTTATCTCTTCCTATACCTTTGAGTTATTGTCCAGCTCCTTTCCTATAAGCCCGAAGAACTGCTTTAGCATTTCTTGTAGGGAGGATTTCTGGTAATATGTCAGCTTTTATTTTTCAGGAAATGTCTGAGGTTTTCTTTCATTCTTGAAAGAGAATTTTGTTAGATATAGCAGTCCTGGTTGACATGGGTTTTTCTTTTTTCTTTTTTTTTCACTTTAAATATGTCAGTTACCCTATTGCCCCTGACCTCTAAGATTTTTACTGAGAAATCTGTTGTTAAGCTTATTGAGGTGAATTGCTTCCCTATTGCTACTTTAAAAATTCTGTGTCTTTAGGTTTAAACAATGTGACTGTGTCTCAGTGTGGAGATCCTTGGGATCCTTGAGTTTCCTATTTGTAATTCATTGAGCTTCTTCTATATATATTTTCATCTCTCATCACATTTAGAAAGTTTTTGGCCATTATTTCTTCAAATATTTTTTTCTGCCCTTCTCTCTCTCTCTCTCTCTCTCTCCCTCTGTTCTTCTCTTGGCATTCCTATAATGCAGATGTTAATATGCTTGATGGTGCCCAACAGGTCCCTCAGGTTCTGTTACTTTTTCCTTCTTTTTTCTTTTTGCTCCTCATTCTCAATCATTTCATTGCCTATATTCAAGTTTTCCAAGGTTTTCTTTTACCTGCTCAAATCTTCTATTGAGCTCCTCCAGTGAATATTTCATTTCAGGTAACTTTCAACTCTATAGTTTATGTTTGGTTTCTTTTTTATAATTTCAATCTCTTTACTGATAGTCTCATTTTGTTCATACATAATTTTTAAAATTTCCTGTAGCTCTTAGTCCTGAGTGTATTTTAGGTAGTTGATTTAATCTTCAAATAGTACTTTTAATACCTAGGTTTTCTCAGTGATGATTTTTGCCTTTTTTTCCTCTGTGAATGAGCTATACTTTTCTTTGTATCACTTGTAATATTTGTGGTTGTTGAGAACTGGACATTCTGAATTTTATAATATGGTAATTGGAAATTTGATTCTCTGACATCCTAAGACATATTGATTTCTGTCCTTTGAGAGCCAGAGCAGTCTGTTTGTGACTTTCCTAATCCATCTTTTGCAAAATGTATATTCTTTACTGTGTGTGGTCCCTGATATTTCTGTTCCACTATATCTTCTATCATCTAGTGACCCAATGAAAATTTCTTTAAATATTTGGTTCCAAAACGACAAAAGAAAATGAAAGGACACTGAATCTTCAAATCTTCTGATAGAGGTCAGTGAGCATTGCCACTGCAGTGGACAGGGCTGAAAACAAGGAAAGCATCTCTGCCAAGTCCCTCAGGACACTTCCCCAGGAATATGGGCAAGTATTCCCACAGCCATGGTGGGATTGAGGAGTAGGGAATGGTGGCTGGTTCATGCATCTCACTGTCTTACCTAAGAGTTGTGAATGAACTTATTGTATGAGTGTATTTTGAAATTATTGTAAATGATGTATGTCTATCTATCTCAAATTTCATTTCTTACTTTTTCATCAACTATTATGTTTTTTTAAAGATTTTATTTATTTATTTGACAGAGCGGTAGATCACAAGTAGGCAGAGAGAGAGGAGGAAGCAGGCTCCCTGCTGAGCAGAAAGCCCGATGTGGGCCTCGATCCCAGAACCCTGAGATCATGACCTGAGCTGAAGGCAGAGGCTTAACTCACTGACCAACTATTATGTTTTTAAAAGCTGTGGTGAAATACACATAACACAAAATTTACCATCTTAACTATGTGTAAGTGTACAACTCAATGATGTTAAGTATACTCATATTGTAAGGGTGTACTATCATTACCATCCATTTATGGAACTCTTTTCACTTCCCAAATTGAAACTCTATACCTATTTAACTCTAACTCTCCATTCCACCCACCTCCAAAGCCCCTGGCAACCATCATTCTACTTTCTATCTCTATGAATTTGACTATTTTAAGTACCTCAGCTAACTAGCCCTTTTGTGACTGGCCTATTTCATTTTGTGACTGGCCTGTTTCATTTTGTGACTGGCCTATTTCATTTAGTATAATATCCTTCATGTTCATTCATGCATCAGAATTTCCTTTTTACAAGTTGACTGATATTCCATTATATGAATATATCACATTTTGTTTATCCATGCCTCAGTTGATAGACACTTGGGTTGCTTCTACCTTTTGGCTGCTCTGAATAATGCTGTTGTGAACATGGGTGTACAAATACCCAACTGACCCCCAGTTTTCAATTCTTTTGGGCATATACCTGGAAGTGGAATTACTGGTAATTCTATGTTTAGTTTTTTTGAGAAACTACTATATGATTTTTCTACAACAGCTGCATAATTTTACCTTCCCACTGAGAGCGCAGAAGGATTCCAAATTCTCCACATCCTCACCAACACTTATTATTTTTTTTAAATAGTAGCCACCCTAATAGGTGTGGCGTCATTTTTTCAGAGCCAGACATGTTTCTTTGAACTGCCACTTTATATTCCAGCAATGTGACTGCATATTGTTATCTGTATTCTCTCACAGGGGTGAATAACACCCACATTACATCCACCTCCTCACTGTCATAAGTAAAGCTGCGGTAACATCTTCACTCATGTGCTCTTTTGAATCTATGTGAAACTTGTCTTGGCATATATGCCCAGGAATGAAATCACTAGATCTCAGTGTTCTAGAATATGTGTACTCTTAATTTGACTAAGTCATTAAAGTAAAATCAGATTGCTTTCTGGAATGGCTATACTAGTTTATACTTCTTCCAACAACATATAGGGATTCTTCATCTCTACAGTATTTTACCAAATCTTAGCATTAGCAGCTTTCTATCTTATGCAGTCTTACATGTAAAAAGGTAATTTGTGTTTTTTTCTGTTACCTAGTTATGTTGAGCATTTCTTCTTATGACTGTTATCTCTGTGAATTGTTTTATATTGAAAATTCCCTGTTCATATCTTTTGTTCATTTTAATTTTTGTTTTGTTTTGTTTTGGAACTGGCAGAATAAGCTCTGATGTTCTGGATATTAATTATTTTTTTAGACATTGCAAATTCTTGTACTATGTCATGTGTTTCTTAAGTTTATCCAACATGTTTTCCATTAAACAGTTTTTAATTTCAATGTAACCAAATCAAACAGCTTTTTAATCTATGCCCTACATTATTTTGTTTTAACTAGCCTTTCTCTGCCCATAGTTCACAAAAAATTTTCTTCTAAATTTTATTCTATGAACTCAAAAATTTTACCTTTCCTCTTTTTCAATCCACCTTGCATCCACATTTGTATATAGTATTGTATATAGTATTGGTAGGAAGAGATTTGCTTTAATTTTCTTCATATAATGGGAGAAATATTCTTTCCATATATTTTTTCTACCTAATTTTCTCTCCATGATCTACTAATCAAGTTGTTCTTTCTCCATTAATTCGTAATGATATCTGCATCAAATATTTTGTTGCCATATACACATAGTTCTCTTTTTGTACTCTGCTCTACTGCATTGCTCTATTTATCTGTTTGTTTGTTTCACCAATGGCACGGGTTTTTAAAGATCATAATGACATTTTATACTTTAAATCATATGGAATTGCTAATATCTCAATCATTTTTAACCTATAAAAATAGTATTTTCATATGATTCCTCCTAATAGTATATCAAATCTGATAGAGCAAAAGTCCCTTCTCTTTGCTTTTTAAAAAAGGCAAGTGTTAAGGAGAGCATGTATTGCATGGAGCCACTGGGTGTGGTGCATAACCAATGAATCTTGGAACACTGAAAAAATAAAATAAATTATTATAAAACATTTTTAAGAAGGCATTTATGTGCATTTATTTTGCTATTGATGAATTTCTTTTTAAAATCCAACAAGCATTTGAATTGAGTTTCATTGAATTTTAGAATAATGTAAGGAAATACACTTTCATGATATCAAGCCAGATGATTTCAGAACATAGAATGTCTTCATTTAGTCAAATAATTTTTAATGTTCTTTATTAAAACTTTGAATTCTTCTACACAGAAATATATATATTCTGATTTAATAAATCATTTACTTTTGTTATGAAAAATGTCATTTTATATTTTATTTTGAGTCATTCTCTACTGGAATGGAGAAATACTGAGTTTTCTAGATTGGGCTTCTCTGAAGATATGTTACTGAACACTTTTATTACTTTTAATTATCTTTCTATTAGAAGTTTGTTGATTCTCTTTGTTTTTCTATATAGATGATAATACAATCTATAAATAATGAGAGCTTTATCTCTTTTTTTCCAATATTTAACACTGTATCCTTTTGGGGTGCCTGGGTGGCTCAGTTGGTTAAGCAGCTGCCTTTGGCTCAGGTCACAATCCCAGAGTCCCGGGATCGAGCCCTGCATTGGGCTCCCTGCTCTGTGAAAAGCCTGTTTCTCCCTCTCTCACTCCCCCTGCTTGTGTTCCCTCTCTGGTTGGGTTGTGTTTCTCTCTGTCAAACAAATAAATAAAATATTTTTAAAAAATAAAAAAATAAATAAAACTGTATCCTTTTCTTTCCCTGTAACATTAGCCGCTATTATGTTGAAATACAGTGTAATAAGGAACCCTTATTTGTTCTTATTCTTAAGAGGAAAATATAGTTTCTTCATGCTTGCAACCTTTAACATTTGGCCATTCTCTTTGTACATATTACCCTTCAAAATGGCCTCAGCACATTCAACCAGCTGCCTGGTCCATATCCCTGTCTTCATGGCTTAAAAGTCTCATGCATTATTAATTCAACTAAAGGTAGGGTGTGGTGTAACAGCTTTTTAAAAAATCTATCTATCTATCTATCTATCTATCTATCTATCTATCTATCTATCATCTATCCATCATCTATCTATCTATCGGTGTATCTTCCTAGTCCCTGTGCTGGTCAAAGATGCATGCTTTTTTGTATTTCTATATAAAATAATCAAAATCCTTCTTTCTCTAAATTTTGACACCTCTTGAAAAACTGAAAGGAAAAAAGGTGGCTTAATGAAAGGCTCTCTTCATTTCCCAGAAGAGGGAACTCCTTGTTTCTCCCGAACCTGTCAAAGGAGGCTCTTAATTTTCTCAGAGTCATGTTTCAAATTTCTGCACCAGTGCCAGCCTATAAAATACGCACAATGTTTGTGAGGTAATTAGTAACCTTCTTGGCTCTTCCCCATAACAACCTCAATACCTACCTTTCACACAAACTGTTCTTTTAGTGACAATGATGACATTCCATTTACTGTTTTAAAACTGAACTTTACTCTTCTGTTTATAATTGTGTTTTAAATGCTTATCAGACAAAAGGTTGGCTAATTTGAAAAGCAGCTTGACTTGAAATATCTTTCTATTCACTATCTAAAAGACAAAATAAAAGCTGCCTTCCAGTATTATGCCACTCAGTCATTATTACTCCCAATTACATAGCTCTTCCTCCTTGCTGTATAAGAAGACAAAATATTTGTAACCTAAAGTACTGTCCTTAAAAGTAAAGTCACAAGACTTGACTTTGGTTCCTAGACCTCCCGCCCCATCCCATTGTCCTAATATTTTGGTGTAAATAATTGCTATAAGACTCCATTCCCTAATGGAGAAGTTATTTGATACCAATCAACAAATGATAGGTAAGTTAATATCTGGTTTGTGATTAAGTGGAGCCTGAGCTTTCTTCCAGTTTTTTTTAAGGCAGTATGAAAGAGCGATGTATAGGAGAAAAGGGGTCTATTGCTTTTATCCTCAGAGAATCCTATGAGATTAATATCATTTCTGTTTTTCTAGAGGAGGAAAATGTAGATTACTAAAATCACAGGGTAAGTAAGGTCACAAGGTGTTTATGTGGGAGAGCCATATTTAAAACCCAAATGAATTTGATTCCAAATTCCTCACTTTTTTTAAGCTCAGCACAGAACCCACAGGTATTTCTTTGCTGAAATTAGCAAGGCAACTCTCTTTCAGAGAGGTAATTCCTGCTTAATTACTAGATCATGAAAGCTGGACCTGGACCTGGAAACCTGGCTTACTGACTCCCAGTTGGAAGATGGAAAAAGCTCCGTAGTTTAAATAAGCAACAACCATAGCAATAAAGGTAGGGGTCTTAAAAACTAGGTAGAATGAGAATCAAAGGCAGCTTAAAAACTGGTGGATCTGAACAGGAACATATCTAATTTTACTTTTAATTAATTAATTAATTATTATGTTATGTCAGTCACCATACAGTACATCAGTAGTTTTTGATGTAGTATTTCATGATTCAGTATTTGTGTATAACACCTACTGCTCCATGCAATACATGCCCTCCTTAATACTCATCACTGGGCTAACCCCTTCCTCCACCCTCTCTCCTCTGAAACCCTCAGATTGTTTCTCAGAGTCCATAGTCTAATTTTAAAAATGAATGAGTAATTAATAATCTTCCAAACCATAAAGCCCTAGGACCGAATGGGTTCAGTAGTGAATTCTACAAAACATCTAGGAAGAAATTATACCAATTATCTTCTATCCATTCCAGAAGATAGCAGCAGAGGAATTACTTCCTAACTCATTCTATGAAGCCAGTATTGTCCTAATACCAAAATCAGATGATATTACAAGACAAAAAAAATGAAAGACCAATGTCTTTTATGAATATGGATGCAAAACTCTGCTACAAAATATTAGCAAACTGAATCTAATAATATATAAAAAAGAACTATATATCACGATCAAGTGGGATTTATCCTAGGTATGCAAGAGAGTTCAAAATTTGAAACTCATTTAATATAATCCCATTACATCAACAAATTAAAGAAGAAAAGTCATATAATTTTGTCCATAGATGCAGAGAAAGCATTTGTCAATATCTAACTCTCCATTTATGATAAAAAAATGTCAGCAAACTAGGAATAGAGGGAAATTTCCTTAATTCAATAAAGAATGTTTATAAAAAACCTACCACTAACATCATACATAATGGTGAGAAACTCAACTTTTCCACTTAGATCAGGGAAAAGATAAGGATATCCCCACTCCTTCTCAGCATAGTACTAGAAGTCTGGGCTAAAGTAACTAGATAAGAAAAGAAAATGAAATGTATTAAGATTGGGAAGAAAGACCTAAATTTGTCTTTGATCACTGATGATAAGATTGTCTGTCTAGAAAATCTGAAATAATTAACAAGAAACCTGGAACTGATAAGTGATTATGGCAAGGTTATGGGATATAAAGTTAGTATGAAGATTAACTGCTTTCCTATATATTAACAATGTTTGGAGAATTTGAAATTAAAAATAAATTTTATTTATATTAGCTTCAAAAAAGTGAAATAGGTATAAATCTAACGAACTATGTACAAGATTTATACAAGGAAAACCATAAAACTCTGATGAAAGAAACTGAAGAATTAAGTAAATGAAAAGATATTCTATATTTGTGGATAGGAAGACTCAATATAGTTAGGATGTCAATTCTTCCCAACATGAAATATAGATTTGATGCAAATCCAATCAGTATTCCTGCAAGTTATTTTGTGGATATTGACAAACTGACTCAGGTTTACATGGAGAGGCAAAAGACCCAGAATACCCCAGTCAATATTGAAAGTCCTTTTAACAAATCATAATGGAACATTGGACATCCACATGTAAAAAAGAAATCTAGACACAGACTTTTTACCCTTGACACACACACAAATTAATAAATAATGGATTATTAACCTAAATGTAAAACACAAAACTGTAAAACTCCTAGAAGATAACATAGGAGAAAATCTTCATGATCTTTGATATGGCAGTGACTTTTTAGGTATAATTCATGAAAGAAATAAAAAACTGGATTTCACTAAAATTAAAAAAAAAAGTTTCTGCTCTGAAAAAGATCTTGTCAAGTGAATAAAATAAGCTACTGATTGGGAGAAAACATTTGAAAAGATAGAGCTAATAAAGAGCTGCTACCCAAAATGTACAGAGCACACTTAAAACTCTACAACAAGAAAGTAAATAATCTGACTATAAAATGAGCAAAAAACTTGAATAGGCATCTCACCAAAAGAGAGATATACAGATGATGAATAATCATATGAAAAGATCTTCAACATCCTGTTACTAAGGAATTGCAAATTAAAACAACAAAGAGATACTATTACAAATTTATTAGGATAACCAAATTCCAAAAGATTGGCAATACCAAGTCTTGGTGAGAGTATGGAGAAACAGGAAAACTCTTCCACTGCTGATGGGAATGCAAAATGGTATAGCAACTTTGGAAGACAGTTTGGAAGTTTCTTACAACTAAATGTACTCTTACCATACAATTTGCAATCACACTCCTTGGTGATTTTTTATCCCAAACCTACAAACAGATGTGTATGGAAGTTTAATTTATTATTGCCAAAACTTGGAAGTACGCAAAATGTCTTTCAGTAGGTGACTGGGTAAACAAACTGTGGCACCGACAGACAATGGAATATTATTCAGCAAGAAAGAAATGGGATATCAAGCTATGCAAAGATGTGGTGGAAACTTAAATGAATATTACTAAGCGAAAGAATTCAGTCTGAGAAGTCCACATACGTATTGTGTGATTGTATGATTCCAACTATATTCTGGAAAAGACAAAACTATGGAGACAGTAAAAAAGATCAATGATTTCCAGACATTGGGAGGAAGGAGAGATGAATAGGCAAAGTATAGAGGATTTTTGAAATAGAGGATTAGTGAAATTATTTTGTATGGTATCACAATGATGAATACATGTCATACATTTGTTGAAAATCATAGAATATTCAACATCAAGAGTGAATCCTCAGGTTAACTATGTGTTTTGGGTGGTAATGGTATATCCATAGATCTTCATCCATTGTAACAAATATACCACCATGGTGCAGAGTGTTGATAGTGGGGAGTTTGTATGTGTGCAGGTGAGAGGTGGAAAAGAGACATATGGGAAAATCTCTGTACTTTCTGTTCGATTTGTTTAAGGATATATTTATTTATTTATTTTAGTGAGAAAGACAGCATGAGCAGGAGGCACAGAGAGAGAGGGAGAGAGAATCTCAAGCAAATTCTATACTGAGTGTGGAGGCTGATGCATGACTGGATCTCATGATCCATTACCTGAGTTGAAACTGAGAGTTGCACCCTTACCCACCTGTGCCACCCAGGCACGCCTATCTCTTCAATTTTTATATGATTCGAAAATTGTTTTAAAATTGTCTTTTTTGGGGGGCGCCTGGGTGGCTCAGTTGGTTAAGTGACTGCTTTCGGCTCAGGTCATGATGCCGGAGACCCGGGATCGAGTCCCACATGGGGCTCCCCGCTCGGCGGGAGGCCTGCTTCTCCCTCTCTCACTCCCCCTGCTTGTGTTCCCTCTCTGACTGTGTTTCTCTCTGTCAAATAAATAAAAAATCTTTAAAAAAAAGATTAAAAAAATAAAATTGTCTTTTTTTGTACAGCAAAGGAAACAATCAATAAAACAAAGAGGTAACCCACAGAATGGGAGAAGATATTTGCAAATGACACTATAGACAAAGGGCTGGTATCCAAGATCTATAAAGAACTACTCAAACACAGCATCCAAAAAGAAGATGAACACATCAAAAAATGGGCAAGAGACATGAAGAGGCACTTCTCCATAGAAGATATACAAACGGCTAACAGACACATGAAAAAATGTTCAACGTCACTAGCTATCAGGGAAATTCAAATCAAAACCACACTGAGATACCACCTTACACCAGTCAGAATGGCTAAAATTAACAAGTCAGGAAACAACAAGTGTTGGAGAGGCTGCGGAAAAAGGGGAACCCTCTTACACTGTTGGTGGGAATGTAAACTGGTGCAGCCACTTTGGAAAACAGTGTGGAGATTCCTTAAAAAATTAAAAATAGAGCTACCCTATGACCCTGCAATTGCACTACTGGGCATTTACCCCAAAGATACGGGAGTAGTGAAAAGAAGGGCCATATGCACCCCAAGGTTCATCGCAGCAATGGCCACAATCGCCAAACTGTGGAAAGAGCCAAGGTGCCCATCAACAGATGAATGGATAAAGAAGATGTGGTCCATATATACAATGGAATACTATGCCTCCATCAGAAAGGATGAATATCCAACTTTTGTAGCAACATGGACTGGACTGGAAGAGATTATGCTAAGTGAAATAAGCCAAGTAGAGAAAGTCAAGTATCACATGGTTTCACTTACTTGTGGTACATGAGGGGTAACCTGGAGGACAGTGGGAGAAGGAAATTAAATGGGAAGCAGGGTAATCCAGGGAGAAAAATGAAACAACAGAGACTTTGGACACAGAAAGGGACTTGGAGGGAAGGGGGTGGAAGGATGGGAGAGCCTGGTGGTGGGTACTGAGGGCACCTATTGCGTGGAGCACTGGGTATGGGGAATGGGGAATGAATCTTGGAACACTGGAGAAAAAATTTAAGTAACAATAAAAAAATAATAAATAAACAAATAAATAAATAGATAGATAGATAGATAGATAAAATTGTCTTTTTTTTTTTACCAGAAAAGCTAAATAAAATCTTTGAAAAAAATTTCCAAAGTGGTAAAAATTTAGTGAAAGTAAATTTTAACAATGAGCTCCCTTTTTGTTTTTTTAATCACTGAATATCATGTTTGTTGGATATTTCAGACCTCAGGATGCTTTCTGCCACTATCTTAATCAGGTCTCAACCTTATTTGTGCAGAAGCCTGTGATCCATCCTACTTCATCCAACAGAGTGCTGGAATGCTGTTTCTAAGAAATAAATTTAACTTCTAAGCAGTGAAGTTCCACACTTTAAAATCCTACAGAGGTAACATCAGGAACTCCTATTAAGCTTAATATAGATACAGATTGTAACATAAAGATATATTTACAGATATGTATATTTACAAAATTAATATGCGCACATATATTCTATTGTTCTGTTAGCTGAGAGAAATTGGATCTCAGACTGAATGACATCCAGATAGCAATGAGCATACACAAATGTCCTGATCTTGATTTTTAAAAAATATTCATTTATTTATTTTAGAGAGAGAGAGAGAGAGAGAGCATAGCTGGGAAATGGGCAGAGGAAGAGGAAAAGAGTCGCAACCAGACTCCTGGATGATTACGACCTGAGCTGAAATCAGAAGTTGGCCACTTAACCAACAGCCACCCAGGTACCCCCCGATCTTGATTTTAATACCATTCTCCAATAAAATAAATGAGGGTTCCTGAGACAAATAGTTGATTCTATGATTGGGGCAGAAAATATACGAGATGAATTTACCGCATCAATTGTTCAGAAAGTAAGGAAGTTTTGTTTTGTTTTTTAAAGCCGTATTATTATGGGAGAGCATATCAGAGGAGCACTCCCAATGGCCAAAGCTCAAATTATTTGAACAATAAAAAGAAAGTAAACTGGATTATAACCAAAAATATTTTTAAAAATCTATGAGTCCATACTGGTATAAAAAAAACGATTGAATAACTAAATGAATGGAGGAGAATAGACATGTCTCCCATGCAGAATAATTCCAGGTAATTTAAGCAGATTCTCTGCTCTCAAGGAGGTGGAGTGGGACTCCCCACTCTTTAGGTGTTGGCTGTGCATAGCCACTCCCTTCCAAAGAGAACAGTATGGGTAGGAGAAATAGAGTCACTTGAAAGAGGAGAAACCTTCAGCTTGCTTAACGAGGTCAACATCAACAGTGATGAGTCCTGTTTATAGTGTGTCCCCTTGATGTTGGTACAACTGCAACAGCCTCTGTGATCTTCCTCCCCAAACCTGTAACTGCTGTCCGATCATGAGATAAATATCAGATGAACCTCAGTGGAAGAACATTATATTAAAAAACTGAACAGTACCCCTCAAAACTGTCGACATCATTAAAAGCAAAGACAATCTGAGAAACAGCCACAGCCAAGAAAAATCAAAAGAGAGATAATGACACAAGGTCATGTGATAGCCTAGATGGCCCCCAGGAAAAGAAAAAAAAATATTGGGTAAAAACTGAGCAAATATGAATAAAATATGGATGTTAGTTAATAATATTTTATCAGTATTGGTTCAATAATTGTGACAAATATACTAATGTAAGATGTGAATAACAGCAAAAACTCTGGGAGGAAATATGGGAACTCTCTACGCTATCTTTGCAAATTTTTTATAAATCTAATACTAGTCTAAAAAAAAAAGTACTTTATTTAAAAAATCCCCCTAGGTCTTCATAAAAAGTTCCAAGTAAAGTGCAGTGTCCTGTGGCAGGGAGAGGTGACGGGGAGGAGCTCCTCTGGGCATTTCTAAGCACTTTAAGTGACTGTGAATGAAAGGGGTTGAGAATGAATGTGTCTTTACTGAACGTGTTTAAGAATGTGCACCTTCAGTGGGAGGCCGGGCTTCTACACATGTGTGTATTCAGGTAGGCGGGACTCTGTGTAGCTAGTGATAGCTGCTATGCAGGAAAATGAGTGCTTGAATTCAAGCCAGAATTTTTACCCTGCCTAGCAAAGTAAATGAGAATCTGTGTAATGTATGCGCATGTGCGCACACACACACACTCTCTCTCTTTATTAGAAATGACTTAGGGGCAGCCCCACCACTCAAACTTCCTGCTCTCCTGGAGGCAGTTTTTTATAGATGAGTCAGGAAGTCCTGGAAGGAGATGGCTAGAAGGGCCAAGAGGCACACACCTCTGCCTCCCTAATGCTCTTCCTTTAAACTGCTTCGCCAGGGGGCTCCTCACCTGCGTGTGTCACCATCGCACAGCAGAGATTGCACTAGTCTTTTTTTTTGTTCTTTTCTCTATCAGAAAGTGACTTTCTCTCCAGCCCCGCGTTATTCTGCTTTGTTCTTATTTCCATGGTCTCCTGGCATTACCTCAGAATAAACTAAAATCTCTTTAAATTGGATCCTTCAATAATTCCAGAGGGGAGAGTTTCTTTGTAAAAGTTTGTTTGCTTATGGATTCCGTACAGTGTTTGCAAATTCTACAGTGCTGGAAAGCCTCCAGACCTATTTAAATCCCTTTTCCAATTACCCAGCACCATCAAAGATGTCACTGGCTTGAAGCATAAATCCAAGAGGATTCTTTTCTCCAAAGTGTGTGTGTGTGTGTGTGTGTGTGTGTGTGTGTGTGTGCGCGTGTGAAAGTCCAAAATCTTTAAAAAGCATGTTGTTTGCAGGATAGCATCGGCTGGACACCGCAATGTGCGGATTCTGGCAATTAGTCTTGTCCTATTGGTGACTGAAGATAGACTTGGCTGGGCCTTGCCTCTGGCAAGTGATCAGGTTTCCCAGCATGTGCAAGATTTAGAAAAATTGGAAAAAATATTCAAAAGCTGTGGCACTCACATTCAGTTTGGGGGCTCTCAAGAGCCACAGGTGAGAGATCGCTGCCAGTGTGTGTGTGGGGAGGGCAGGGAGGGTGGTGGTGGTCAGAGTTGTGTCTCTCACCTGCTGGGAGTCTCCTAATGTTGGAATGTTGGAAATCTATAGGTGTTATTACCTGTGATGAGGTTTTCTTCTCCTTTTCGTGAAAAGCAAGGTGACAAATTGCTAAATATGAGGCCTAGGAGGCTTTGTTACCTCATTTCATAGCCTTTGGACTTTGGGAAATCCAAACTGTGGCTATTCATAGCTGCAAGGGGCTTTTGCTGCCTTTTAGAGCTGTCTCACTTTGAAGGGGATTCAAGTCCCAGAATATCTCCTCTTAAGATATCCCACTTCTCTACTGACAGAAATAATGATCCTACATGCTAAAATGAAGACTTATTAAGAAAAAAAATCCAGGGACACCTGGGGGGCTCAATTGGTCAAGCTTCTGCCTTCAGTTCAGGTCATGATCTCAGGGTCCTCAGATAGAGCCCTGGGTCAGGCTCTGTGCTCAGCGGGGATTCTGCTTCTCCATCTTCCTCTGTCCCTTCCCCCACTCATGCTTTCTCTCTCTCTCAAATAAATAAGTAAATAAATAAACAAATAGTTTAAAGGAGCAGGAGGAGAAGGAGAATGAGGAGGAGGAGGAAATGAAGGAGGAGAAGAAGAAGGAGAACAAGAAGAAGAAAATCCAGCCACAGATGTGATCAGTAGGGTTTCCAAGAGTGTGTTCATTAATGTTCCTGTTTCCCAGGACAGGGGATGCCTTAATCAGCTTGGGATGCTATAACAAATACTTCAGACTGGGTGGCTTAGAAATGTCAGAGTTATTTGTCACAGTTCTAGAGGCTGGGAAGTCCAAGATCAGGCACCTTTATGGTTGGGTTCTGATGAAAGTCCACTGCCCAGTTCACAGATGTGGTCTTCTTGTTGTGTCCTCACATAGAGAAAGGGGCCAAGGAGTTCCCTGGGGTCTATTTATCTGGGCTCCACTCTAAGGACCTAAGCACACCCCAAAACCCCCCACCTCCAGATATGATCGCCCTGGGAGTTAAGACTTCAGTATATGAATTTTTGGTGTGTGGGGGGGACATGGACATTCAGTCTATAGCAGGGACCTTCCTTATACTCTTCAGTTCTGCCTTGGAGGCATTCTCCTGCTGAAGCAGAGGCACTATTAGCTGGTTGGGAGCCCCAGGGGTGTGTGTTGAATAGGTCTTTGCTGAATCACCAATGCTTGTTTCTAGGTTTCTCTTATTCAGGGACTTAGAGCCTCTTCTTATTAGATTCTCATCATTTTCCTTTCTTGGAATTGTATGCAGAAAGTCTTCCATGGTCATGAACTGATGCTACAGAATCATTCTGAACCAGCTGGAGGATGTGTCTTGTCCAGGGACCTCATTCTTTTAGAGGACACTTTACAACCCAACTGTCTCTTCCTCCCATTCACCTCAACACCAACACTGTATTGATTGACTTTTGTGTGCCTTCTGACCAAGAATCAGTCCTAAATCTAATGGGGCCCTACTCTGCCTTGGTCTTCAATGGCCTGATTTTACCAAGATTGTCCTAGTTTTAAAACTGAAAATGCTGCATCCCAGGAACTCCTTTGGTCTTAGGCAAACTGAGATGTTTGGTCACTCCATCTGCGACTTATGAACCTGCACACAGGTTGGGGCCCCATAGCTGCACCCCAGCCTTGGTAGCTGAATCCTACCAAGGCTGAACCCTTTTTGGTTGTGGGAAAAGGCAGACAAATGAACTGGGACCGAAATTATATTACAAAGAGCTCCCAGGTCTTTCTATCAATGAAGCTATTTTTCCTGAATATTTTTTTTCTTTCAAAGATATTATTTATTTAAGAGAGACATAGAAAGTGAACATGAAGAGGGGCAGGGGCAAAGGGAGAAGGAGAATCAGACTCCTCACTGAGCTGGGAGCCTGATGTGGGGCTTGATCCCAGGACCCTGATATCATGACCTGAGCCAAAGGCAGAGATGCTTAACTGACTGAGCCACCCAGGTGCCCTTCTTGAATGTTTCTTCATGTGTTGAACCAGTGGGTCACACTCAGTTCTGCCAGATGTAAGGCCCCAGAGGAGGCTGCTCTGAACACCTGAATCAGATCCTGTGGCGATAGGCCGAAGAGATTGCCAAAATGTAGCTAAGCCTCTACAGTCTTGTTTACTGGTCTCTGGAAAGCAAAACCATATCAACAAGTGCTCACTGGACAGTAGCTTGGTCTTACTGCCACTGCTCTATTATAGTCAAATGAGCCCTAAGATTTCAGAGAAGGAAGGGTAGGTTTGAGAGACCCAGGGATGAATCTGGAAAGCGTGAAAGTGAGCTGTGTTTTGGAGAATGGAATTTGAGGAAGAATGGAAAAGGACTCCTGAGGGCCATGTCCTAAAGCACAGAGCCACACCATCAGTCCATGAATACAAACAGAATCACATTTCTGGCTTACCATTCTTGTTTTGGAGACATAAGAGCACCTCCAGTGATCTATGACCCAGACCCTTCTCCCAATAATTATATCTGTCTTTAAACCACCCAAATGTTTAATTGACTGTACTATTTAAGCCTTCCAAGGAAAGGAACAACAGCAGGGACTTTAGTAAGCCATATTAACAATAAAACATTTTTGTAGTTAATCTATTTTTCTCTTATTTTTTCCTTGCAATATTAGTGGTTTTGCTTCATTGCTATTATCATACTTGCTATTTTTATTTTATTAAACTGTAGAAGGACATATGCTGGGGACAGACTATTCCTAGTGTCTGAATTACATCCTGGGGGTAAGTTGGGAGAATGTCTCTTATCTGTGTATGTGAGTGTGAGTGTGCATAGTGAGGGAATGTTGGTGGAAGAGATATGAGAAATCAATGAAGCAGTGGGGAATAATGAGTGAAATGATTGTGTGTGACTGTGCACTGATTTACTCCTACTAAATACAATAGGCTTTTAAAAAGTGTACATTACATTTTCCATGAGCCTGCCTCCTTTCTTCATCTATGCCCTCCTCTTTCTCTCATCCCATCTCATATGACTTTATTTTCTTGCCTGCCTCTCTAATCAAAACTATGGTCAAAATATTTATCCACACTAAGATGTCAATGATAGATGGTAGGTCAAAAGAGAACCACTTATAAATTCTCTTCTATTTTAATTAGATTGTACCCAGACTATAAACGTGGTGGTTAGGCTAACTTGTGGAATACCAAATAAATATGATTGATTGGGAAGGATTTTTAAGGCTCTGGGGATCCTGGAGAAAAACAATGGCATATCTGGCTCCACCTAAAGATTAGTCCAACTTTGAAGGATTTAATAAAAAATAAAAATAAAGGCCAAAAATTTTACAATTGAGTGCAATAGTTCAGACAACTAGAAAACTAATGTTTCTGAATTAGGTTAATATTCCTTCCCTTTTCTGTTTGCTGCTCAAGTGCAGTTCTGTAAAATTCTGAATCACTTCCTAAAAGTTTAATGGATTTGGACTCAGCCAACATATTATGTATTATTTCTTTCCAATAAGTCAATCTCCTAATGTTTCTTGAGGCTCTAGATATGAAAAGCACTTTGCTGCTTCCTCTGAAGGATGTAAAATGAACACATGAATACCTTCCTTACAGGATTCTTTTAATAATTAGAGGTAATCTATATAAAGTATTTAGTATTTAGTACAAAATAAGCATTCAAGTGATTGCTGTTGTCATTGCTTTACCATTATTCCCATATAATGTTTTCTGCCTGCTTGACTTTGAACAAGTTAATTCACTTTGAGCCTCCGTTTCCTCTTTGGATATAAGGGAGGTGTGAGTAGTTCTTATATTACAAGTAAGTCTGCTGTAAATCTTAGATAACATAATATAAAAGTTGCTTTCAAAGCTATGAAACACTAAGAAAACATAAGGAATTCATCTGTTAGAAGGATCAGAGTCCCAAATGCATGGAGGAAATCAAGTGCTCTTCTACCTGGAATAGCCTTAGGAAGGGATCTGGAGATATTTCCACTTTTCTGTCCATTGCCCAGGTATAAATCCAGTTCTTTGTTTAATTGGGTGTAAAGAATGTTAGAAAACGAGTCTGAATTGGCCTAAATTCTCACCTCCTGATTACGTCATCCATTTGTTCTTTTATTAAACATTCATTTTCTAATGGAATCATGAGAGAGAGAGAAAAGGAGAGTCTGTTTTTGCTGACCTGATTCTTCTGTGAATCGAACTGAGAGAATCTCTTTTTCAATTCCTACTGGAAAACAAGCTAGGATGACACATGTGCCTAAAAAATGGCTGGGTCACAGTCAGTTTCTGAAGTGCCCCCAACCTCTCATCTAAGACTGTAGTTGGTGCTTTTGGGAACAATAGGGCTAGGCTGTTGGAAATGTCAGAGAAAGCCTCTACAAGGTTTCTTGGAAGAGTTAATGGTTTGTTAAGTCCCTAAATCTATGATAGTGGCTATGGAACACTGTAGAAAGTGTTGTGTAATGAGCCTTTGGTTCACTAATATGCATATGTTTTTATAATCTGTCTAAGGGAATTGAACTCCTTTATTAAAAGAAAATGCAGACTCTCCAAAGTTTTAGTCTTCATAGGAGACTTCCAAAGCAAGACAAGGTATTTGGGCCAAGTATATCTACCTCTATTCTTAAATTTCATCTATCCTGTGGGTTTTCTTTCTTTAATTACCATGACCATCATTGCATTGGCTTTCTTTCTAAAACTCTGTCCCAGGAGTAAATGAAGATCACTTTTCTGAATTCTTGAATTTTAAGAACTATAATCTTCCAGGGGCACCTGGGTGGCTCAGTAGTTAAGCATCTGCCTTTGGCTCAGGTCATGATCATGGAGTCCTGGGATCGAGCCCCACATTGGGCTCCCTGCTCTGTGGGAAACCTACTTCTCCCTCTCTCACTGCTTGTGTCCCCTCTCGAGCTGTGTTTCTCTCTGTCAAATAAATAAATAAAATCTTTTAAAAAAATAACTATAATCTTCTAGAAGAATTTCTTAATGTTATAGAGGATAGGGAGTTAGATAAGAGGGAGTTAGATAAGGGGAATGTAAAATATGAAGCATTGGTTTCTGATGGACAAAGCCATTGCTATTCATTCCTACCCATTCTCCTCCAATGTGAGAAGAGAGGTATACACTCTTAATCCCAAGGATGGATCCACATTTCGTCCAAGCTCTAGGCTTCCCAATTCCTCACATGTCCTCAGTCTCCTGTCCCAGCAGATGGGTATTAGATACTTTGTACACTATGAGCCCAAGCCAAAGTTGATAAAGAGATAGCCTTAGAAGAACGTCTAACCAATTTATATTTCTAGTCTGAGGTCCAGATCTTTTCTTGGGTGATGGCAGGTCTAGGATGATATTCGTGGTAAATGAATGACCTCATATTTCTCATGCTTGTATACACAGGAACCTCATCTCTGTCACAGTCCCTTCTATTAAAAAAATAAGCTAATTTATTGACAAGCCATCCATACAAGGATGACAATGATCCATATAATGGCCATAACAACACACCACTGAGCCCTGCTACAAAAACGTAAGTGACCAACAGCACAGGCACTGACTTCCAAATCTGCTATCATTATCACTTGATATCATGCTCATTTGAGGCCATGCTCACTATGGGTTGGTCTCAGCCAGAATGAACAGAACAATGACCCTACAGCAGGTCCGTCTGGTGAGATACAAGACTCCTGTGGGTGATTCCTATGGATGGAGGTCTTACCATCAGCTGGGCTGAACCTAACACAATCCCTAACATGGGATTGTTCTATAGTCCAAATCTTCCTTTGCCCAATTCTTCTCCCTTCCCTCTCTCCTCCCACATTTGCCAAACCTGCAGTGTGGGCTGAAGATGGTGCCTAACTTCCCTGGATGCCTCC
>PITA01003162.1:0-37619 GCA_004023965.1 Spilogale gracilis
AGTTGCGGATGGTGGCAGAAGTGCCCCTGCGGTGCCCAGGCGGAGAAGGGCAACTGAGAGGCAGTGTGCTCTGCACGGGCAGCTCAGGGGTTGTGATTTCTCGGGGCTTCGGTTTCCGTGGTTGTGTGGCTGAAGATTGGAGTGTGTGGGATAAAGAGGATGGAGTTTGAGCTGCTGCCTAATCGCATGCCTTGTGCAGCGGCTTAGTTCCAGGCAGTTGAAAACGTGTGTGTGCTCTTCATTCAAGTGGTTACATTCATTAGTTCTTAAAGGAGATGGTCTCTTCCGAACAGAACATAGTGGCCAAGTTTCCCATTAGGGGATGGAGAGTGTGGCCCCACTCTAATCTGGGCAAACGGAGGGGCTGGTCTTGTGGACTGGACCTCTGCTGTCTCCTGCCCGCCTCCTGCTGCTCGGGCCTGTATCTGCCAGGCTCTCAGCACTCAGTTCTTCTCCTGTTCTGTCTTCCAGCTCATTTTCTATTGACAGTGTGGTTGAGAAATGGAGAAGACAGGTGTGTTGTTGGGGTTGTTCAAAGGTGGCCTACAGAGAAGGGGTCTGTTCTCCTCCACCAGAAATTCAGAGTCAAACTGAGATTCCTCACTTTCTTTCTCTAGGGTGTTGGAGAGGAGGTGTTTTCAATCTAATACTTAGGAAAGTCCATGTTGGCGGGCCTTTTACATAAGGGGAACACGGTATGCCCCTGTAGGAATTCATGCATTTGCTCCTTAACTATACCTAGCACTCACTGGCAGGCAGGCGTCAGGCTACGGTCTGTACGGGTTTGGAGATGTGAATTCTTTTTTTTAGTTTAATTTTATTTTAATTCTTTATAGAGAGCAAGAAAGTGAGCACAAGGTGGGGGGGGGGGAGGCAAAAAGATTCCCTGCCAAGCAGGGAGCCTGATATGGGGCTGTATCCCAGAACCCTAGGATCATGACCTGAACTGGAGACAGACATTTAACCTATGCCCTGGGGATGCCCCTGGGATGCCGGTTCTTTGCTGTTGCTCGTGTTCTGCCCTCCACGCCCTGGCTTGTGGACTGCACTGGACTTTAGAGCCACACAGACCTGGGTTCCAGTCTGTCCTGTGACTTTCTGAAACCTACTTTCAAGGTGTGTGAAATATGTGCAGAAAGACCTAGTTGGCCCATGCAGTCCGCGACTTCCTGTGTGAAGTTAGAGGCAGAGTGATGAGCTGCGGTACCAATCACACCCCTGCCATCTAGACTTGTGTGCCGGACAGTCGTCCTCACAGTACTTGTGCCACGTGGCTGTCAAATTTACAGATGAGTCTGGGCTGCCAGCTGACTGCAAACTTGTGCTTATGAGCACTGGGGTATTGCGAGGATTCAGAGAGAGCGCGGGGAGAGTGGGGCCATCGGTGGAGCTGATGGTGCCTGCAAAGCCTCATGGTCACCCCTCCCTTGTCTTCCTCCAGAAGCAAAGCGGCCATGGACGACCTGGGGGAAAACACCACTGTGCTGTCCACCCTGAGGTCTTTGAACAACTTCATTTCTCAGCGGGTAGAGGTGGGGTCTGGCCTGGATGCTTGCAGCTCCTCCGCAGGCTCTCTGCAGACTGGATACCAGCACAGCATGCAGGTGATGCCCTAGGGTGTGGAGGGCTTGGGGGAAGATGTGACCTCTGTTGTCCTGTTAAAGAGGAATTAAGTCTCCCGGAGGGCTTGAGGTTCCCCACACTTGTGGGGTCAGTCTCCTGGGGGCCGGGGTCACTGGGGCCACACGAGGAGGGTACAGCATGTGCAGCTGGGCCCTGGCCCCTGCCAGTCTGTGTCGCTGCTGCCGTGTCAGGCAGCTGCTGTCCCCGCACAGGAGCCGATCCCCGCCAATGGCCTGGGATAGAGCCGGTGCTGTCCTGCGGCTCTGTGAGCCCTGAGGAGGTCCAGACAACATGTGATTAAATGCTCCTGTGTGTATGCCTGCGTCCACCAAGCCCTTGCATGATTTGTGGTTGTTTAGCAGACTGAGTTGCTCACTGCCATTTTTTGGTAAAGACTTTTTTTAAATCTTTTTTTTTTTTTTAAGATTTTATTTATTTATTTGACAGAGAGAGAGAGAGAGATCACAAGTAGGCAGAGAGACAGGCAGAGAGAGAGGGGGAAACAAGCTCCCTGCCAAGCAGAGAGCTCGATGCGGGCCTCGATCCCAGGACCCTGAGATCATGACCTGAGCTGAAGGCAGAGGCTTTAACCCACTGAGCCGTCCAGGCACCCTGGCAAAGACTTTTTATTCTGAAATGGGATTTTTTATATTTTGGTGTTGAAACACTTTTTTGGAAGTGATTGTGCTAGTTTTTTTTTTTTTTTTGGATTCTTGCTCACAGGCAAAGTGAGTTGGCAACTTCGGTCTAAAAAATTATTACAGGGCGCCTGGGTGGCTCAGCGGGTTAAAGCCTCTGCCTTCGGCTCAGGTCATGGGATCTCAGGGTCCTGGGATCAAGGCCCGCGTCGGGTTCTCTGCTAGGCAGGGAGCCTGCTTCCTCCTCTCTCTCTGCCTGCCTCTCTGCTTACTTGTGATATCTCTATCTGTCAAATAAATAAATAAAAAATCTTTAAAAAAAATAAAAAATTGTTACAGTTTTGTTGATGCAAATGTCTGGGAACTTCAGGCCAATCTGTCAGAACTATAGAACCTAGAATTTTGGAGGCCCAGTTCTCACTAAGCTAGTGCTGTGGAGGGCCGCCTCTGTGTGGGGGATCCTATAGGTAGATGCCATAGGCAGAGTGGGCTGGTCAGTCTTGTAGCTGCGGGGCCTGTCTGGTGGCCCTGACCTGGCCCTGTGCGGTCCCAGCACTTCCAGCAGTGGCTTTGTGCCCTGCCAAGCCGCCCCCAGGTGGCAGGTGACGGAATCGAGAACCTACAGGTCTTGAGGGTCTGGCAGTCCCTGCCCCCTGCCCTTTTTTTATGCTCCTGTTTCTGTGGGAAAGCGTATAAAGTTTGGCTCTGCTGCATGTCAGTGTTGGTTTAAATAGAAACATGTTTCAGTTACTGTCTGTCAAGTGCTGTCCCTGTGCCAGGAAGATGTGGCCACAGACCTCTCTCTCTGGGGCTCCTGGCTGCTATGCCATAGTGCCTCCTGGAACTGGGGGCCACTGTCCTTTGGAGAGGTTGGGCCCTTGCTGCATGCAGAGACTGGGAAGGCCAGTGAATTTGATGGAGGGTGGACTTCGAAACCCCACACTTCAACCTGTGTGAACTGAGTTGAGAGAAAATATCAGAGGATAAAGAAAGCGTGGACTTGGGCCCTCAAAGAGTGTGTGAGGGGTTGGGTAGAGCAGGTGCCTTTTCTCTGGCCTGGGATTTCTCAGCTTTGGTACTGCTGACATTTGGGGCTGGAGAATGCTTTGTTTTGCAGGACTTGCTTTTGCCTTGTGGGATGTTAAGGGCCATCCCTGGCCTCTGCCCACTGGAGGCTGGTAGCAAATATGTGCTCCCACCCCCTATCTTGAGAGTCAGCAGTGTCTCCAGTTGTCGCCAAGTGTCCCTGGTGGAACCGAGAACTGATTGCTCTAGCCCAGTACTTCTCAAACTTCAGTGTGCTTAGGAGTCCCTGAGACTACGTGTAAAAGGAAGTTTCTGATTTGGCATCTCTGGGGTGCAGCCCGAGCCTCTGCCTTTCTTCCTCCTGCCCAGGAGCTGCTGTGTAGCAGCTATCCGTGGAGCGCTCTAGCTGTAGCCTGTGTGGGGACGAGGCTTTCACACTATCAGTGGTTCTGTGAAACTATTTGTTGTGTCTTCTGAGGCCCTTCAAGGCCTGACCTCACCCTCGTGTACCTACCCTGTGTGGCAGGCTAACTTCTCAGATGGCTCTTAAGTCTCTGGCATCTGGTGGACCCCACTTCCTCCCACTTAAACACTAACGTGGTTTTGTGGCAGCAGCATCTTGCCAGCATAATTAAGAAATCAGTCGACCTGAAGATGTGAGCCTGACTTACTCTGAGCAGGAGAGGGATTCTGTACCTGGGGAATTGTCCCCTGCTGGTTTTGGAGGTGGAGAGGGCCACATGGCAAGGGACGTGGGTGGCTTCTAGGAGCTGACGGCAGCCTGTGACTGACAACAAGGAAATGGCACCTTAGTCCTCTAGCTGTCTGTCAAGACCCGGATGAGTTTGGAGCCTAGCCACCAGTGTTCTTTCAGCCTGTGAGACCCTGATCAGACACCATGGTGGTGTGCCTGGTCTTCTGCTTATAGAACCTGACCCATAACATGGGATTTTAGCTGCTAAGTTTGTGGTAACTTGCTACACGGCAGTAGAAGACTAACATACCCTCTTTTCTAGAACGAGCCTATTCACTGTCACCTTAAAACATACATTTTTCTTCTGTTATTCCTTTTTGTTTACCACCTCCCCCCACCCATTTTCTAACGAAGGGCCCAGCATCCCCCCTTCTTCCCCAAGGTTGAGTATGGGCCTTGGTGGTGGCAGGTGCTCAGTGTGAGTGTTGGACAAGCCACTCACCTATTTGCCACAGCTGCTGAGCGTTCTCTTTCCCGTCGGTGTGACCTGGTCAGCTGGAGGAACGAGCGGAGCGGATCCGTTCCAAGTCCCAGGTGGTCCAGGTGGAGCGGGAGAAGATGCAGATGGAACTGAGCCACAAGAGAGCACGAGTGGAGCTGGAGCGGGCAGCCAGCACCAGTGCCAGGCGCTATGAGGTGGGTGTGACCGAGTGGCCCTGGTGTTTGGACTTTGTGCACGGTGCCTGCCAGGCCACAAGGCAGATGAGCCTGCCGGCTGGGAGCCTGGGTGCTCTGCTTCTAGGCTGCTGGGGCCTGCCTTGTTAGGCCACAGAATGCACCTGTGCTTGATGTCCTTGAGGGGGGCAGGACGTAGAGGGCGGCTGTCCACCGTGTGTGCCCAGCCAGGGCATTCCTCTCTGCTGGGCTGCCTATTCTCCCTGCTACCCCCACCCCGCCCTCCTCTTGCCCTGCCCCAAAGAATTGGGGTGTAAACCCAGCAGAAATACCAGGTACCACAGTGTGACAGGCTTCAAAAGTCACCAGGTCGGTCCCAGCCAGGCTGGCCCAGTCTTGCTCATGTGGTTATAGGGCCTCAGAATGAGGATACCCAGTCTTGGGGGTACTTCCTGTTGGCCCTGGTTTACCCCCTATTACCTAGGGAAGGCACTTGGTTTTTACTGAGGTCATCAGTCCCTTCTTTTACTTCTTTTACAGCACTTTGCCAGAGGTTGTCAGTAAAGTGCTCATGATTTGCAGAAATGCTGCCAAGACTCAGGCAAAGCATTGGACCGGCAAGTCTCTGACCTGCCTACACTTTCCCCAAGGGTGGATGTCTGGCCCCATTCTTGCCTTACATGGCATATTTGTATGCTTTCCTAGTCCTATAAAAATAGCGGATGTCTTCAAGGGTGTGATGCTAACTGGATGTATCTGACCCTAGTATGTAGGCGGCTGGCTGCGGTGTTGCTGTGTGGGTCTAGTAGCCTGGGAACGTGGCCTGTGAGTGGGTCCTGTGGCCTTGGCATTTGCTCTGGTGTTGCTCCCAGGACTTCCTCATCAGGGGGGGCTTTAGCCGATGTTCTGAGTTGTCCTAGGAGGGAAAGTCCTGGAGGAACTGGTGAATAGACAGGGAGAGGCTGTGGGAGTCTTGCTGCTCTTGAAGGTGCATTATTAGGGCTGCAGGTGGCACCAGGGGCCATCAGATGGGGTGTTGGTGCTCTTGCCCTGGCTCTTAGGCAGATGGCAGGGGGTATGGAGCTCCTGGAATTTTCCTGCGCCATAAGTCTGTCAAGGGCAAGATGTGTCCTGGCTGCTCTGAGTCTCTGGGGTGCAGCGCAGGCCATGGCACCTAGAATACTCTGGATTGAGTGTGGGGGGCATCGTCACATGGTTGGTAGAAGGCTTTTCTTGGGGAAATTGAAGGGTGCAAGGCTGAGATAATCTCGGGTCCTTGCTGAGCCTGGCCTCCATCTGGGAGGCCTTTCCCTTCCCACCCACAAACATGGCTGAATGTGACCTGGAACCGCCCGAGCCGGTGGCTTTCAAATTGTCCCTTTGAGTCTTAGACATCTCTCATGGTTTTTCAGGGACTGCCAGTTTTGCTATGGGCGGGGATCTCAGAACCTCTCAGGTGGTGAGACTTTGGTTGGTGTCTGAGGTTTGGGGACCTGCAGGGACTGCTACGTGTGTACTTGGGATGGGCAGCCTGAGCAGAGATAACGGGTCCCTCTATGTGGCGGGCTGCCCGGGGCCCTGCACTGTGGAAGGGTCCCCTGACTCTTCAGAGGCCAGGCTTGCAGCTTCCTCGAGTGGGCTGTGTCTGTCTGCATTCATGCAGCTCTTCCTCAGTGCTGGGCTGGAGAGGCCTGGTCTGAGCACTTGCCTCGGAAGTGCTGGTGGGCCTCCCGAAGCACCACCTCCCAGGGAGAGGCCAGGGGTCAGCAACATCAGGTGCCCACTTGGTGGTCCCTTTGCTTCTGGGGCTGAGGATGAGCTCTTAAGTGGCTGGCTGTCGAGTATCGAGAACCCCCTCCCCCGGCTCCAATCAGAGTGAGGAATCTCAGTCCTGGGGCTCCCTTCCCAGCATCAGATGCACAGTGGTTCTGAAGGTCTGCAGGAGAGGACCTGCCTGGAGGGACCTCGCCTCTGGTAGTGTGAGCGGGGCCTGCTCACATGGCCAGCGACGATGTTGGAGGGGTCCCCATCCTGAGGGAGGGGTGGGTGGGCCTCCCTGCTCACGCTCACTCTCTCTGCTCCGGCAGCGTGAGGTGGATCGCAACCAGGAGCTGCTGACACGCATTCGGCAGCTGCAGGAGCGGGAGGCTGAGGCGGAGGAGAAGATGAAGGAGCAGCTGGAGCGCTACAGACTGTGTGAGCAGAACCTGGCTGCTGCTGGCCAGAAGCTGCGGGATAAGGAGGACGGCCTGGCCGCGGCCAACGAGGTGAGGGCTGTCCCAGGGAGGGGTCTTTCTCTGGGAAGAGGCGTGGGTGCCCTGGGACACTGGACAGTTTCCTCTGCCTCCTTGCCACATGTGCGCGATGTTTGCGTCATAGAATCCTAGTAAAAATACTCAATTTCTGGGGCGCCTAGGGCACTCTGTCAGTTGGGCATCTGCCTTCGGCTCAGGTCATGATCTCAGGATCCTGGGATTGTCCTGCATCTGGCACCCTGCTCAGCGGGGAGTCTGCTTCTCCCTCTGCCTCTTCCCCTCCCTATGCTCCTGCTCTCTCCCCCTCCCACTCAAATAAGTTATTTAATCAAATATATTAAAAAAAGAAATAGTTGTTTTCTTCCCTGTGGCCTTCAGTTCATAAATCAAACACTTAGTTTTTGTAATTTTGACTCTTAACAGTTGGATAGTCTGCATTTCATCATTTAAAAACTTTCTCCTGTGCACGCATCCTGGTGGATGTGCATACGTGCACGTGTGTGGTGGACAGCAGGTGGTTTTGGCTTCTGTTACTGATGGGAACATACTCCCAGGAGTGGGGTTCCAGGTCTCCAGGAGCAGCATCTGCCTTTTGCTACCAGTTGTTGGGTAGTCCTGGCCATGTTGCTGAGGGCTCCAGTTTCCTTGTGACCCTCCCTGTCATAGATGGTGGTATTTTCTGGAAATACTTGTGTCCCCCCCCCCCCTCCAAAGATATAAGGGTTGCCCTTGGATTTGCATTTCTTCGATTATTAGCAGGTCTGTTAATATTGGAGACTGGCTTTGAAGCCAGTGAGTAGATGAACTGGGGTCCTTATGGTCTCTATCAGTTGAAGGTTGTATACATTTTAGAAACAGAACCCAAACATTGATGCTGGTGGAACTTGGATTCTCTTGACCTTCCCTGTCTCTCTGCTACGGATCACAGATGCAGCGAGGAAAAGATGAAGCACGGCCTGGGGAGGGAGCAGGCCGTAGGATCATTGGTATTCTGTCTCTGCGTGCTTTTCTCTACTTGATAGATCTCAGGAAGCAGGCTGCAGGTTATTTTTGCCTTGGCAATGCTGGAGAGCATGTTAAGGTTGTTCCTACATCTGTCTTCTGATGTGGATGCTGGCAGGAGAGAAGCCGTGATCAGCCTCAAGACAAGTCCCTATGTCACCCTTGGCTTGCCTAGGCTGCATTCTGGAGGCTGGTCCAGGGTGCACGGGGGAGGGCAGGGCCTGCATTGTGTTCAGTGAAGAGGGAGGGTGCAGGGGAGACCCTTACCAGGTAGGTTGCAAAGAGGATGAGAGAGCGGCCCAGAGTGGGAAGGTGGCAGCCAGTCAGCATGGAAGACCCTGAATTTTGTTTCTGTTCCTTTGTACCTCCTTAGAGAAGCCTTCCCTGGTGACCGCATACACTCTGTCCACTGTGGCTGGCCTGTGTGCTCGTTGCCAGGAGGTCCTCTTGCTGATCACCGGGCTTCCGCAGAGCCGGGTCCTGTGTGTGGCTGGCCTTCTGACCCTGTGTCCTGTGCAGCACCTGGTGTCCAGCGTGCATTAATTAGATTCAGGAAGACTTCTCAAAGGCTTTTTTCCTAGTTTCCTAGTTGAATGTAGCTTAGTAGCTTCATTCTTCTGTGCTGCCCAGGCTGATGGGCATCCTTGTAACTGAGCAGACCGTGCAGATGGATAGAGTATGGGCACTGGATGGCCTGTGTCAGCCTCCCCTGGGGAATGCGGTCCTGGGTTGGCGTGGGCCCCTGGGCCAGGTGAGAGTGTATCTGGCCTCCTTGTTGGCAGGGCTGCCCTGGGACTGCCGGGAGTTTGCCGGGCCGGGTCCCTGTCCTCTGCCCCAGGAGGTTGTTTACAGGGACGTTTCTGACTGGGCTTTCCTGGTGGCCTGGTCAGTGAGCTGGCTCCCCCTGGGAAAGCCACAGGCAAAGAGCAGTCAGCAGATGGTCACAAGGAGGTCACCTGGTGAGGGTGTGGTCTGAGGCAAGGGCAGCAGGTCTGCCCCTAAAGGTCCTGAAGCTCAGCCCTGGGTCGACCTCCCCAGTCCCAGCTTTCTAGCTGAGGGCATGCCTGTGCTTTCCCCCAGGGTGGATGTCTGGCTCATTCTTGCCCTCTGGTTGAGGGTGTGAGGCCTGCACGGCATTCCTGTGGCTCCTCTGTTTGGCACATGGCCGCAGTCCCCTGTTTCTGACCTCTTGGCAGGGCCTGGCTGTGGCTCACAGGGAGTGTTTTCTCGGGGTGGAGGCCCAGGGCAGGTGTGGCCGGAAAGCGACTCAAGTACGTAGGGCCTAAGTGAGGGTCCCAAGTGACAGGTATCACGGGGTGTGGGCCTGTTTCGGCAGGCAGCCCATCACCATAACCCATTTGCCTGAGGGAAACAGGCAGGCTGCAGGCCGCACACTGGGCTTGGGTTGAGGGGTGGTGTCTCCTCCCAGGTCCCTGGCTCGCGGGAGGGGGGTGGCCAGTGCAGGCTCTTTCAGGGGCACTTGTCCGTGGGCTTGCGGGTCGGGAGCTCCCGTCTGTGTGTGTCGTCGGTGGTAAGCAGCTGTGCTCCCTCCCCCAGACCATCGGCGCGCTGAAGGGCAGGGTCTCCGAGTTGCAGTGGAGTGTCATGAACCAGGAGATGCAGGTACAGAGCCTGGAGTCTGAGAAGCAGGAGCTCAAGGAGCAGCTGGCCTTGCAGCACAAGTGAGTGGCTGTGCCGGGGTGAGCCTGCTCATGGGTTGCCCTGGGTCCAGTCAGCCTGAAGCCTGCTGTGGCCCATGCTGGGCTGTGTGCCCTGTTGTTGCCAGCGTTGGGGACTGTGAACAGGAAGGCCCAGGCTCGTCATCCTGTGCCCACTGCGGTCTGAGCACCCAGCGATGACCATTTGTGCTGTCCGTGCTGAGCCCTGAGGACCTATAGGTCCCCTTCCGTCTGTCCGCCCTGTCCATGGGCTGTTCGCAGCTGATGCAGGGACCACTGAAGTGAGGACAAAGACTGTTCTGAATGTTCAGAGAACAGTGGTGGGGAGCAATCATTTCTTCCCTTCCTGGGGGCTGGGACGCCTGCTTGCAGAGAAGCAAAAAGTGAGGCTTTCAAGGCTGTGAGGTGCGCCCCTGGGGCGGGTGGCCCCTGGGGCCATACAGGCAGAGGCCGTGTTCTGAGCAGGCATGGAAGTCTGAAAGGTCAGAGGGCGGAATTCTCTCCCTGTGATCTAGGCCTTTCCCTTCACAAGTATCGTCTTAGGAGAGCTTTGGACGCTCCTGGGCAGGGTCAGGGTATGGCAGGGGGCAGTCACGGGAGGGTCCTCGGCTGTGGCTGTGCCAGGGGCGCACAGTGGAGGTGAGGGAAGAAAGCTGGGGGCGTGGACTTAGCTAGTGTCCCAACCCAAGGACACTGGGGCCATAGCACTCGGGTCTGGGAGGCCATTCGGGAGAGCCTCCATGGTGAGGGCAAGTGCTGGTTTTACCCCCTACCTCTTTCTGCACATGATGGACCTTTCTCTCGACAGGAAATGCCAGGAGGCCAATCAGAAGGTTCAGGAGCTCCAGGCCAGCCAGGAAGCGAGGGCCGACCAGGAGCAGAGGATCAGGGTGCGTTACTCCATCTCAGGCGTGGGCTCTGTCCGGTGGATGTCCTGGTGGTGGTCTCAGCCATCCTGCCACTTTAGCTGGGGTGCGCTTCGGGTGTCTGGGGGCTGTGAGTGGCCCGTGGCCACTGCACTGTTGACACGGTTGCTTGTCTCTGTGTCCTTGCCCATGCTTTGGGCTGCGACTGCTGGTCCCCGCCTCCCCTCAGCTTTGCTTCCTTGTCAGGCCCCCGGCCTCCTGGCTCCTTCTGCTTCTGCTCGCCCACTTGCCGTTCTCTGGCTCCAGAGCCTGCCTGGCCCTGGCCCCTCACTGCTGCTCAGCCCCCTGGCCCGCCTCTCAGAGTGTGCTCGCCTGCGCAGTGTGGTGCCTGCCTTTCTCCCAGACCCGATGTGTGGAGACCTTATCTGTGTCCTCTGTCGCCCTGTGCCTGCTGCTTGACCCTCTGCCTGGCACAGAGCTGGGCCCTGCTCAGGTTTGTTGGCTGACTGATTTGGCCCTGGTCTCACACACGGAGCTTGTTCGGTGACTTGTCACTGATGGATGCCAGCTGTCCCCAGTGTGTCTCAAGGGGACTGCAGATTGTAAAGGAAAGGCTGTCATCAACGTGGAGAAGACTCACTTGTTCCCCGGGCACTAGTGTGGCAGGAGCGGGTCTAGCCGGGGAGGAGTGCTGTGTCTTACTGATGTGTTTATCAGGGAGTCTTGGCTGCCTGTCCTTGGGCAGGTGTGCACTGGGACCCTGGCCCCAAGGTCAGTGCCGTGCAGAGCTGTGACCCCAGCCTGTAGTGCGTCAGGGTGCTCTTGGAGACCAACATGGAGGATGCGGCCCAGAGGGACACCTGGTGTTTTGGAAGAGGGCTGGCCACAGGAGTCGACTTTGTCCTCTCTGTTCCTGGCCTCACTCAGGATCTGGAGCAGAAGCTGTCCCTGCAGGAACAGGATGCCGTGGTCGTGAAGAATATGAAGTCTGAGTTGGTGCGGCTGCCCAAGCTGGAGAGGGAGCTGAAGCAGCTGCGGGAGGAGAGCGCCTACCTGCGGTGAGGCGGGCACGGGGCAGGCTGGCGGGCATGGGGCGGTGCCAGGCTGCGCTCCTCCTCCCGGGTGATGACATTTTGAGGGACTTTATTTCCGACCCTGCCAGGGAGATGCGAGAGACCAACGGGCTGCTCAGGGAGGAGCTGGAGGGACTGCGGCGGCGGTTAGGACGCCAGGAGAAGATGCAGGAGAGTCTGGTCGTCCTAGAGCTGGAGAAGGAGGTGGGGTCTGGGGGACAGTGGGCTGTTCCCTGTGGGTGTCCTCTGTGCAAGGGATCCTGGGTGTTTTAGTCTGGCGTTCTGGTTCCCCTCCTGAAATGTGGAAGTACTGGACTGGTGTGGTGGGATGAACAGCAGCCACAGAGCTGTGTCTGGCCACCTGTGCGGGCGCTCGTGAGCCAGCCCTTGGTGGGGAGACTGCTGGGTGAGCGTGGTGGGTCGCTGGTTATGAATCTGTGCAGGCGGGGCACTCGGGGTGGGGAATCAGGTGACATGGGGAGGACCCAACCCCCTTCTCCTTGTGCGTGTGGGGGTGCAGAAGCTCTTTCTCACCCAGTGCACACAAGTGACACTAGCACTTAGCCTCCTGGCCTCTGGCCTTCGGTCTTGCTGTCCTCCTGTGCTGCCTCACCTACAGACCATGGGGCACTCTGTTGTTTCCTGGGTGGTGGGAGTGGCTGCTAGCTGTCTGCACTTGGCCAGATGGGCCGCCTGTGGCCTCACAGGGTAGGAGCTGAGCTTCTCTAGGATGCTGGCTTACATATAAACTTAGCCTGAAGATGCAGCTCCAGACAGAGCAGTGTTTTCTCTGGGTAATTCTGAAATTGGATAACATTCAGTTTCCAGAGTCACACTGCCTTGCATGTAGTCCTGCCCTGGATGCTTGCTGGCTGTGTGACCCTGGGCAGGTTGCTTAACCTCTCTGTCTGTCTCTATAACGAGGAGTAACCGTGTCTGCCTTGCAGGCTTGTGAGGGCTCAGTGAATTCACGTCCTGTACGTAAACAGTTCCCGGCCCTTTATATGTGGTCACTGAGCATTGGCTCTAGCGGCAGAGTCATACACCAGCCTGTGCCCTGCACATGATTGGGCCATTGAGTGACTGAGTGAATGCAGTGATGCCAGCAGGGTGCTTGGACTGGGTGGAGGTGAGGGGAGGCCAGACAGAAGCCTACGGCCCTCATCCTCACATTGCTTACATTCTAGAAGTGGGGGGGGGGACTCTAGTGTGGGATGGGGGTGAGCATGGGAGAGAGTGGGAGCTGCATGGAAGACAGCGCCGCGCACAGTGCCAGGGCGGCACGGCACCCCCTTCTCTAATGTCTGCACCCCCGGGCCCTAGTCGGCCATGTCAGCTGGCGGGGAGTGCATCTGTACTGGTGCCCGGCGTCCTGTGGAGCCCCTTGAACGAGAAGGCGGCAGTGGGTTCTTGTGGCTTCAGCACCCAGGACTGCCCTGGGGCGTGGGCTGTTTTTATGGCACCAAGCATGAGGCTGTTTGTCAGCCCTGTCCCCACTCCGCGGTGCCTGACCTGCTGAGACTCTGACCTGCCCTTGTGGGACCAGGAACAGATGAGGCGCTGAGCATGCTTGTAGTGGGAGTAAACTCTCGGCTCTGGAGTGGACTCGGAGCGCTTGGGCCTTCAGCTCAGAGATAAGAGCAGGCTCTTCTGAGGGATCAGGGAGACTTAACCTCATTGCTGTCATTTTGGCACGAGGCTCTTTGGTCTGGGGACTGAGGTGGAGATGCATGACGATGGCTGCAGGCAGTCGTGGAGGCCCCAGAAGGGAAATGCTGGGGTCATGGTGTTCTTAGCGTTCACCTCCTTGTCTTTGCAGAGGCTGCTGGCAAAGCTACAGAGCTGGGAGCGGCTGGAGCAGACGACGGGCTTGAGCATCAGGTAGGTGGAGGGCGCCAGTGCCTCAGGGTGTGGGGGGCTGCTGGGCACCACTAGTAGCGCAGCCCTGCCTCTCTGTTGTCTCCAGCAGCTGCCCTACCAGAGGCTGCCGGGCGGCTCCTGCTGGGGACACTCAGGTCGAATGAGGTACTTTCACTGTGGGGGCGACGGGACCAAAGTGACCCTTCCGCTAAAGTCTTAACAGCGTCTTCATTTACGGTCAGCTGGCAGGATGCTGGCCGGGATCTGATGGCCCTGTGGCATTGGGCTTTGTGAAAGGACTTCTTTGTGGATGCTGAGGGAGTCATTGCTTTGGGGCAGGCCATTCGTTTTAGGCAAATACAAACAGTAGAGATGAACTGAGTTTTGGGGGAAAAGGAGAAACACTATTGTGGAGGATTGTCGTGCCCGGCAGGCCCCCCTAGCAGCATCGGCTCATCTGTGTCGAGCTTCTGCCATTGGGCAAACAGCAGGATGCACAGGGACCGTGGTGGGGGCTGCCGGATGGGGAGCTGGTGGCTCACTCTCCGAGGGGTGGGATAGCCAGGCAGGCATCATTCCACCACCTCCTGCCCCCAGTCCCACACGTTCTGCCGCCTGTCCTGGGGGCCACTGCCCCTCTTTTCCCTGCGTGGCTGCCTGTTCCTCAGTTCCCCAGGACTCTGTGGGCCCTACTGCAGTCTGACTCATAGCAGTTCCCCACAGCTTTGTCACTGTCTGGTTGTTCAATCTGGGAGAAGGAGGGTGGAAGATAGATCATTCGGGATGATCCTTAGAGTTATCATGTTTCAAGAGGTTTTTGTTTTGTCTGCTGGTGTGACGGTAAGATTGTAGCTTCTTGGTTGTCTTTCATGCTGCTCTTGGAAACCAGGCCAAGATTGAGAACCTTCTTTAAAGAGCTGTCCTATGATGACATGGTCCTACTGCTGGTTCTGGACTCTGTGGCGGTTCCCATCAGCATTATTGACTCCACTCTGCATCCCCTGGAGATGCCTCCCCTTCAGCCCTTTGCCTGGCCGAGACCTGGAGGATAGACTAGGTTGCTGCTGGCGCTTGAGCCGCACCTGCAGGACCCAGGCTGATGTAGGGCCAGCTCAGCGGGGCCTAACTACTGTGTGCTTCCTCCTGCTCTCTGCGCTTATTAACTCACTGGAGAGCTTCCCTCCTGCTCCCAGGGAGGCTGGTCAGAAGAGATACCTCCATGACTTCTTTCTTGTGTGGGAGATTAGAGGCCCATGTGTGCCAGAGGGGACCAGCTGCCAGCAGGTGTGAACACCCAGGGTGGGCCACAAGGCACTCAGCATCATTGAGGCCCGGGGCTGGGGCACAGCTGGCGGCCCTCTCCAGCCTGGAGGGGAAGTACAGCTACTCCTTCGGCCCTCTGGTCTCCCAGCCTGAGCGTGGCTGGCATGCGGGGAGCTGACCACCAGCTGGAATGGGGCATCTGCCTGGTCGCCTGCTTGTGTGTGTCATGTGTTCACTGGGTGGCCGGGATTGGGTAGGGGGGGAAGGGGGTGGCTGGGGCCCCTTGGAGTCGGTGGTAGGGAAGTGGATGTGCAGAGCAGAGGCTGGCGTCTCTGCTGACCCCTGGCCACGATGCCCCTCTTCGAGTCTGTGCCTGGCTCTCCGTTTCTTTTGCTGCTGGGAGTGTAGTGTGGGCCTCACAGTGCGTGAGGAGGAGCACAGTCCCACGCTGCAGAGGGGCCTCATGTTCTTGTGTCCCATCTGAGCAGCTGGAGGCTTCTAGGGAAGCAGGTGGAGCATCCTCATGGTTCGGACTTCTGTAGGGGGCAGGTTTCTTTCATGTGCCTCGTCACCCGGCACCTGGTCCTTTCCGAGGGCACTCTGGAAACCCAGCTCCTCCTCCCCTTTACCCCTCTTGTCCCAAGTAGGGTGCTCTGGGCAGGCTCCCTGCCTGAAATGAGCCCATGTGTTGTGTAACAGTTGGTGGGTCACGGACTTGTATGTTGCCTGTCATCAGAGCTGTGTGGAGAGTTGGATACAAATGGGTCAGCCTGCCGAGCACTGGACTTGAGTCTTGCTTTGCCTTGAGTGCTATGAGGAGGAGTTTGGCACTCCTTTTTTGCTAGGTTTTGGGCAGTTAGAGATTACTGTGCAGGGATGGTGACTTGTAGGAGCCCACATCTGGTGAAATTGAATGGGGGGTGGGAAACGTGCAGAGGGAAATAGGGCACCGGGAAAGGCTGGGGTCCCTGCAGGAGGGACATGGGAGAGAAGGGTGAGCACTTGTTAGGAGCTCTGGGACCACCGTCTGGGTGGCTGGAGGTGGACGTGCCTGCGGTGGGTCCAGGACGGATGCCTTCCGTCCCCCTCGCCATGTTCAGTGCGGCAGGGGACAAGAGGACTAGTTCAGATGGTACTGAGTAATGGCTAGCTGTGTGTCTGGCGCCAGCTTGGCCCTTATGTGTTGTGGGAGGCAGCTTGTGCCTCATCTTCCACATCTGTTCGTGGAAGGACTTTTCTAGAACATTGCTCTCTCCCCTTGAAAACACGTTTATGGGTGTGTCCTGGTTCAGCGCCCCCCCTCCCCCCCGCCCCCAGCATGATTGGCTAGCTCTGGGAGACGGTAGTGGGTTGGAGTACAGCAGGTGCTCTGGAAGTAGGAGCTGGAGGGGCAGGGAGGGCCTTCTGACCTAGCGGGTTTGAGTCTCTTGGCCTTTAGGCCAAGATGTTGTTGCCTCTTTGGGATTAAAGGCATTCAGTTGTCAGTGTGTTGTGACCGCAGGCCCTGGCCCCTGGCTGGTGTCTCTTGGGCTTTGAGGGCTGCTGCCACTAGGTGGCACCTCCCCGTGATCCTGATCCCTGCACCTCGAGAGCCGAAGGGTCCCTGTGGATTTCTGGCCCCACACCTGCTGCAGCTCTTCCCAGTCCTCCGCCTCTCTAGGTGGGACTTGCGTGCTGTGGCTGGGGCCCAGAGGAGCAGGGGTGTGAGGGCATCTGTGGGCAGCTGGCCAGCCCCCATTGGCTGTCCCACACCTACCCTATTCTTGACCAGTTTCTTTATGATCCTTAAATGTTTGGTGTCTGTGAGTTCCTGATGTTTTAGACTGCTATCTTTACACGGGCTGTCCTCTGTGCACAGGGCGGTGGCTTTTCACAGAGTCTCAGAGGGCCCTGTGGCCTTATCGAGATTAGGTTTGACACCTGGAAAGACCAAAACCCCCTGGAGTTCATACGGAGTGACTCTTGTCACCCTTCTCCCAGTTTGGGATTTCTTAGGCCCCAGGGCACCCAGAGGTGTCAGGAAAGTTGGTTGGAGTTGGCCGGGGAGGGTCAGGCGCTGTAAACCAGTAGGGTTTACACTTGGCTATTTCCTCACCTGCCGGGCAGGCTTGTCCACCCGGATGTTGCTGGACACCTGTCTCCATCTTGCGGGTCATCTGGGTTGGAGGTAGGTGCGCCCTGGGACTTGGAGAGGCCTGGGTGGGAGGGAATGCTGCTCTAGGCTGGGTGGGGTGCCGTGCACCCAGGGGAGGCTGCAGTGGGGAGGAGGGCGGGTGGGTGTGATGCTTGGATGTCCTCACCTCAGGGCTTTGAAAGCTGAGTAAAGAATTCAGCCACAGCACAGAGGAAGTGCCTGGGTGCGGACAGCTTTGCCCTGGGAGTGTGGCCTCGTGGGGAAGGATTTGGGGGTGCTGAGGGTGGACACCAGGAGGCAATCTCTGCATCTGTGTCAGCCTGGATGTGACTGGGCACTGGAGAAGGACTAACAGAAGCGGGGGACAGGGAGGAGGCAGGCAGAGTAGGAGGCAGTACCTGCAGCAGCATAAGGGTGCCTCCCCTCAGAGCACTGGTTCATGGGACTCACTGTTTTAATAGGTTAGAGGGGAACACCTGCTATCCCAATAGATGCAGAAGCATTCATGAGCGCTCAACACCCTCACACGATGAAAATGCCTGAGCAAAGTAGGAGTGGAAAGGGCCTCCCGCAGTGTGGCTCCTGCCGCCCCTAGATGTTGTGTGCCCTCTCCACATTCCTCCTCTGTGGTGGTGTGGGCCAGGGTAGGGGTGAGAGAGAGGAAGAAAGGCATGCAGCTGGACAGGAAGTTTCAGTTTGAGACAAGACAGTCATCCATATAGCCAATCTCAAGGAGGCTATAAAGAGCCACTTGGCAATGGTAAGTAGAAGACAACACGCAGAGGTAGATGGGATTTCTGCGTACTGGCAGCCAGCCTTTGGAAGTACACACCACTGACTGCAGCCTCAGAAACGTGCCGTGCTTGTGGATAAAGTTGATGAAAATCTGTATGTTGTCAAGTGGAAATTCTTCCTGAGAGAGAAGTTGTGCTCATGGGTTAGAGGAGTTCGTGTTGTTGAGACGCCCGTTTGCTAAAATTGGTCCATACATCCAGTCCCATCCCAGCCAATGTCCCAACAGGCATTTTTTGATAGAAGCCAACAGACTGATTCTAAAATATTATAGACTTACTCTTAGAAAAGAGCCAAAGGCTTACAAAGGTTGATTTCAAGACACACCATAAACCGTATTGGTCAAGGCAGTGGTAATGGCATAAGGATAGACATATGCGTCAACAGAAAAGACTAGAAAGTTCAGGAGCAATTCAAGAATATGGAGTCTGTTGGTTTCTGTGAAGGTGATGAGATAATTCAGCAGGGGAGTCAGTCTTCCACAAACGGTGCTGACACAGTCGGATGTCTGTATGGTCAGGTCCAGACTCCTGTCTCTTAACGTCCCAGCATTGAACCAGTGGGGTATGCCCCTGCCTGTGGTGAAAACCAAGACTTTTGGAAGGTTACGACACAAAAGCATGCATCAAAGGTGTAGAAAATTGGTAACTTAGAGTTACCCAAAATGAAAAAGTACCTTTGCTCTCGGGAAGAACGATTAAAACAAAGAAGAGACAAACCTTCTTCTAGGAGGGAGAAAGTATTTGTAGTGCGTGCGTAGGTCTAATGGAAGATTCGTATCTAGGATTTGTGAAGAATTTTTCTGAGTGAATAAGACAGTGGCCAGTTTTCTAAAGTTGGGCAAAAGGCATTGAACAGAAAACTTTACAGAAGAGGATCCACAGATGGGAATGAGAATGTGACACACATTTTATTGTTACTGGGGGGTGCAGGTGAAGGTCACAGGAGATGCTGTGGCTGGCCCAGTAGCGCAGCTGGGACCAGAGGTCGGCTGCAGCAGGTGTGGTGGTCTGAGCAACAGTGGTGTGTGTTCGCAGTAGGGCCGAGGGAAGGGTGGCTCGGCACTTGGGATACCGTTTGGCAGCTTCCCGTATGTTTACAACAGAACCCAGAGGTCGCATCCTGGGTTTTTAGCCAAGAGAAATGAAAATGTGACCTCATAGAGACCTGTCTCTAAATGTTCCCAGCAGCCTGGTTCCTAACAGCCGAAATGTGGAGACAGCAGGCATGTCTGTCAGCAGGGGCATGAGTTCACGGAACGTGGCGTGTCCATGGGGCAGGTGAGACTACTGTGCTCACACGGCAAGTCCTGCCGACACCAGATGCTTGCAGACCACGCTTCCATTAAATTTGGAATTTTAACGAAGGCAAGACTAACTATAGTGGCCAGCAGGTGAGTGGTTTCCCATGTCTTGGGTTGGGACACAATTAGAGCAAGGGGGTTCCTGACGGTGTGCCGGAAGTCATGCACCCTTGGCTGTCACAGCAGCTGCGTGGGTGTGCACACGGTCATTTGTGCATCCCACCTTCGTGAAGTGGACCCATGGACTGTGATGGCAGGCGGGGAAGGGGTGCTGAGGTGTGCTTTATAAAGCTTTTGTTTTGGGTGGGGTGCACCCCAGTGCTCCTCAGGCCCCCCCACCGTCCTCGCCCTATGTCACCACTGCCCGGTCTCCATCACATGACTCTTGTGCCCAGGGTGCTGTTGTCAGAGAAGGGGGCCCAAGCTGCTCCAGAGGGGGGCACCTGATTCCCCAGTTTGGGCACTGCCTGGTACATTCTCACGTGACAAGCTCTCGGTGCTCCATCTGGATTCTGCATATCTTGTCACTCGATTTCCACCAGTCCTTCTGCACCAGCGGCAAGCTCTACTGAATTGAAGGGCTGTACAGTGTCATGTAAAGTGGACGGGCTCGGAGTGACCTCGGGCCCCTGGAAGCAGCGCCTTATTGGTTGGACACATTCTGAGAAGTATATTTTTTACCTCAAAAGACATACATGTTTGAAATGGACAGATGGTGCTAAATTGTTGTCCAGAAACATTCTTTATGTTTCCATTCTGGCACACGAGTGCTGGGTTTGGGCCGCATGCTTTCTGAGCTCTCTGCAGAGACTCACCGTGGAGCCACAGTGCAGCGACGAGGGCAGGAACCTCAGTGGCTCGGCTTTTGACAAGCATGTTGAGCGGTTTCCCCCTGGGGGCAGCCTTACTAAATGGGCATGGAGTGCGTTTTGAGGCCCTCTGGAGTCAAGCCTCTCATTTTATGGAGGAAATAGTGTGCTGGTGGCGGGTGCACCTGTGTGATTTGGCTCCTTCCCCTGTCCCTTTGTGCCCAAATCTGGCCTGGTTTCAGTCTGGCTGGGAGGGCGTGGTGCCTGTCAGGAAGCGTGCAGCTTTGATGGGATTGACGTGTCAGGGAGGCTGAAAGATGGAGGGGTTTTGTTGAAGCCTAGCTGCTGTGTCCCTGAAACTGACCTGTCACCTGCAGTGGGCACAGGAACCAGGTGCTGACTAGGCCGCTTTCCAGCAGCCCTTGTCCGCTGGCCAGGTGACCGGTCTTGGGCCAGTTTTCCCTGGGAGGTGAGGCCGAGCACATAATTCCTTCTGAGAGAGCAGCTCATTGACCAACCCGAACACTTTTATGGCCATACTCACTGTGGTCACCACCTCTGATCACCTGGAAATTGGGTCCGTCGGTACATGAGGCAATGGCTAGTGCTCGGGAGGGTAGCCGGGCTGCCAGGCATCTTGGTCTTGGTTTCGTTTCCTCATTGGTTCTGGAGGAGGAGGAGGGAGGCAAGGGCTTCACCTTCTGGTCTCACATGCTGGCAGCTCTGTGACCTCAGCCATGAACTTTTCCGTTGTTCCATCACTCACTCATTGTCTGCCGAGAGCTATAGTCCTGCAGCCTCGGCCCTGGAGAGGTGCCTTCGCCCACCCTTCGCTCTGCATCAGGCCTGCGCCCCGGTACTCTGCCAGGTTCCAGGCCTGCTGGCCCCCAGAGGTGGGTGGGTGGCGGCCGGAGACTTTGGAATCCATCCCAGCCCTGTGCCTCCCTGTGGAGGCACAGCAGTGGAAGCGGCCACTCCTGTCATTTCCTCTTGGCCTTAAGTAGAAGCTTGTTCTCTTGTGGCTGAGCCCTTGGCTTCATTCTGCCTTGATGTGTTTGAACTCTTTACCGGTTATCTGCCGTCTTCAGTGTCGTGAAATAAGAGCAGGGGCTTGTCTTCAGAGGCTCTGGAGGTTTGGAGGGTGGCTGGCCTTTGTGAGCACCGAGTGACTGGTGGCCCGGGGCATTTAACAAATGTTTGGTGAGTGAGTTGTGAGGCTGTTTTTGTGCAGATGTGTCTGTGGTTGTTGTAACTTTGGACGAGGTCCTCTTCTGGCCTCCTTGGCCACAGGACAGGGTGCCTGTGTTATTCATGCTGTTGTGTTCTGGGTCGAATCTGAAGACAAGTGTAGCGGAGAGCTTCCTCACAACTGCCATCCTTCAGCTACAGCCCTGTCCTAGGGCCCGGGCGAGCAGCCTCTGGCCGTCCCCGGCTCCCCAGGAAGGTTTCAGATGTGAATTCGACTGGCCTGTGCCTGCTGTTGGAAGTGGGGTGTGTGCAGTGAGGAGTGGAGGGAGCGGTGTCAGGCATGTTCCCCCCGCGGGCTGTGGCCTTCCCAGATGCACGAGGGTGAGCTGACATCACTCTGGGCATGGTCCTGGCCCCTCTGTCTCCGTGTGCCCACGGCAGGCTGGGCTTACAGTGCTGAGGGGAATGGAAACAGGCAAGCACTCTCCTGGAGGAGCTCTGTCCCCTGTGTGTGCTTGCCGGGGCCCCACAGATGGCGAGGCTGGTCCCAGATGGAAGGGTGTCTGTGGTCTGCACTTCTGGCTCGAAGCGCTTTGGAGGGCTTTTCTCCAGCTCTATAGATACGGCTTGTCTACTTCTGTACCTCCTTTTAAATTGGTTTTAAAAAGTCTAAAGCCAGATAGCAGAAGGATTTAGACAAATTAGGCTCTGCAGGGCTCTCAGGATTATACTGGAGAGAAGAGGCGCATCTCCGTGTCCAGTTGCTGCAGAACTGGAGAGGCTTTACTGAATGCCTCCTGGGGGTGAGGGAGGATCTGGCCCTCCCCTGTCCATGCCCAGGCTCCCCACCCCCAGGCAGTGGGGAGGGGCCGGGGGCTACACTGCTGGCGTTGTGGGGAGGAGGTGGGGAGGGGCTGCAGCGTGAGCCGCAGAGCTGGAGGCCTCTGGGGTAGTGTTGCCCGGTTTCCCAGCAGCCCCCACGGCCTCCAGAGGCCTGACATGTTGGGCAGGCTGTAGGGAGCAGCGCAGGGTACTCGGACAGCATTAGCTCTGGGCTTTTTCACCTGACAGCCTGGGGTGTCAGCTGTGTGGCTGTGAGGAGTGATCATGCCTGGTGAAGTGCATGGGGCCTTGAGTGCTGATGTCCTTCCTCACGGTCAGTGTCATTTGTGTCCAAAGCTAGAGGGCTCCTGTCCTCTGGAGGGCAGAGCAGGTGGCTCTCAGTGTGGAATTGCTGGAGTGCAGGCTCAGGCAGTGGCCACACCCCAGTGCTCATGCGTGGGTGGCCTGTGGGAACATGGGCTCTGATTTTGCCGACATGAACTGGGAGCTGAGGCTTGGAGGGTGGACGGCATGGTGAGCGCTGAGTGACTGGGAGCCCATGTGTCTGTGAAGCAGAGCCCCAGCAAGAAGGCAGGTCCATGTTCTTAGAGACAAGTGAAATTATCCTTTAAAGAACAGATGCCGGTCAGCACAGGGCCAGGTGATCGTGCTTTGATCCGGTGTTTTCTTCAGGGAGGCTCACACAGTTACCCTGTGCAAAGCCTGGACCCCCTTGACCTCAGCTGCGCCGTTTGCCTTTGGGCATCTCAGGGACAGCGTGCCGAGACTCCTAAAGGCAAATGGTGCTGTCGTGGGGATAGTCCAGCAGACTCTTCCTCAGACCCGCTGAGCGCAGGGGAAGGGGGAGGAAGACGTCCTGGCTGCGGGGAGAGGCAAGCACACCTTCGTGGGTAGGTGTTGGGGTGTCGATAGGGGTAGAGGTGGCCTCAGCAGCCACCCCCTAGGATTTGGTGCTGCTGGATCAGAGTCTGCGTGGGGCAGAGGTGGGACCAGGGGACATTGTTATGGATCCCTTGCTCTTCCTTGCTTGTCCCACCTTGGGTCTGCCCTGGGCTGGTGGGTGACAGTGGACAGGAGTGGAGACCTGGGCCTGGAGCGGGGCCCTGGTCAGTGTTTCCCCTGCCCTGATGTCTTCACTAGGATTTAGTTCCACGGAGGCCATGGTGGGTTTGTCACCAGTGGCCTCGGAGTGCTCTCTGTCCTCTCATGGTGGAGTCAAGCCTGTGGCTTAAAGCCCAGGGACTTGGAACTCTTTTAAAGTACTTGCCACATGTGAGCATGTCCTGTGTGTCCTGTGTTGGGTTCCTCTTGTGGCCCGGGCATGTCTTCCTGCAGAACGTCTGTCCTCACGCTTTCTTTTTCTTTTTTTTTTTTAAGATTTTATTTATTTATTTGACAGAGAGAGATCACAAGTAGGCAGAGAGGCAGGCAGAGAGAGAGGAGGAAGCAGGCTCGCTGCCAAGCAGAGAGCCCGATGTGGGCCTCGATCCCAGGACCCTGAGATCATGACCTGAGCTGAAGGCAGAGGCTTTAACCCAGTGAGCCACCCAGGCACCCTATCCTCACGCTTTCTATCACAGGAGCTGAGAGTGCTGTGGCTGTGGGAAAGTAAGAGGGAGAGTGGGGGCGAGTGGGAGAGTAGAGGGGTGGGAGAGTGGTCTGGGTCAGCCCTCTTTTGATTCACTGGGCCTTAGCCTGTAGACGGGAGACAAAGGCTTGCTTTGTAAGGCACCACAACAGCGGCACTCAAGAAGAAATGGACGTGTCCTTCCCTCCCTTCTTGGCTGCTGACACTCACAGATGAAATAGTTGCAGGCAGGAAGGGTAGGTGGACCCTGCCCCCCACTCTGCTGCCCACCCATACATGGCCCACCCCACACACTGTGGGGGATGGTTGCCTTTCCTCGGTTGGTCAGGACAGTGAGGACTGTCTGCCTGCAGACCGGGCATGGCATCCTCCATTTGGCTGGTACCTTGGAACACCTGCTCTGGGGCTTGGAGTTAGTGGCCCTTCCAGGGTCGGAGCCTGGTTTTCTGCCCTGCCTGGTGGCCCATGCTCATGGACAGTGTGGGTTGGTGCTCGAGGGCCCAGTGGTCAGGTGGCTACTGAAAGCAGGTGTCTCTGCACTTGTCAGGGAGTCACACGATGGCAGAAGGAGCAGCCTCTGTGGCAAAGGAGTGTGTCTTGTGGACCACCAAGGGCTTGTGGCCTGGGCAGTGTGCCCGCAGTTTGGTTCTAGCATTCCTGACCCTCGGTTGAAGAGCACATGGTCTTGACCAAGGCTGCTCTGCGGGCAGGAAGGCTTCGCATGTGTTCTCAGGTTATCTGGCATGCCTGGCTTCTGGATGGCTGGCTCTTGCTGGTGTGGGTGTTGGGGTTTGGAAGCAGGCCAGCTATCAGGCAGTGATATGGCTTGGGGACAGTCATGGCCCTTACCTGCAGAGAGCTGGGCCGGCTGGAGGAAGCCAGGGAGGACAGAGTAGGAGATGGCACAGTGCCTGCCGGAAGGGCTGCCTCCTCAGGTCTCCCAGCCCTGTTGCTGCGGGGCTGACCTGGCGCACCCGGGGGCACTCGTGCAGGTGGTCCTGGCAGACTCCCGTTCTCTTCCACCCAGCTCGCAGAGTGGGATGTGGGCTAGGTGCCGGGAGAGACACCCGTTCGCTCTCCTTTGTGGGGAATCTGTCTGGGGAGTTGTCATTCTTCTGTCATTTTTACTCTCTCTCACTTGAAAGCGAATTTGGGTCAGTCTGATGGAGTGCAGAGGTGTCCCTGTGTGCATGAATATGCACCCAAGCATGTGGAGGGAGTGTGCACAGAGGGCATAGAGGGAAAGGACACTGTTGCCAGGAAGTTGAGGGTGAGAGGTGCACGGAATTGCCATCCTGGGCCCCGCTGCCACCTTTGCTCCAGTAACTGGAGGCACCTGAAAGTCTGCGGAAAGGGAGAGTCTGATGTCTGTGGGATAAGAACTAGTGGCTGAGTGCTGTTAGCACTCTTTTCTTCTCCGAGTATGGGGACTCCCAGGCCAGTGACCACCGTGACAGTGCAGGCCTGTAAAGGGCTGGGGTCCACAATGGTGTGATTTACGTAAATGGCAAAATTGGCTGTCAGGTGGCCTTCCGTGAATAGCATTTCATTAGAGGTCTGTGGAAATCAAGGGGGGATGGAAGAGAGAAAGTGACTGAAATTTTAACATGTTGTTTTCGAGCTGGCAAAACTGTGTCCCCAGACCCCCAGCATGACGGTTGCCTGAAGTCCGTGTTGAGGGTTTGGTTGGGGAAGGAGCGACCAGAGCCCTCCAGGCAGCGAGGGGTGCCGTCTCTCAGTAGGGACGTGGTCACCCTCCCATCCTTGAGATGGTGATCTGTGACCCAGATCATAATCTGTCTTATAAGCAGTTGTTTTGAGGTAAAATTTATGGTATAAGATAGGGGGAAAACGAGTTGAGTTGAGGGTGGAGAGTGGGTGGCCGATGGGTGGAACAAGGGCGGCTGGCCCTTGGCACGCGGGAGCCTGTCGGGCTGAAGCGATTCCTCTGCACGAGTCTGCAGCGTCCTCTGTTTCCAGACAGTGCCACCGCCTTCTTCCTTGTGTTCTCCTGTTTCTTCTTGTCCTTCTCCGGGTGCCAGGGTCCAGGCCCCGGGTCTTCAGCCTCCCCGGAGAGGGCCCGGTTGTGGTGCGGGCCGATGACCGCCTTGGTCCTGGAAGCGACCGGCTGCCCTCTAGGAGGTGTGCGCACGAAAGGCTGCCATGCTCACATCGGGAGCTGCAGGCAAGACGATGTGTGGGGGTGGCAGGAGGGGTGGCAGGGGGGCAGCAGGGGGGCGGTGCACTCAGGCCGGGCTGGCAGAGGAGCCCGAATGGACTTCAGGGCAGGGAGCTGGCTGTGTCCACCCGCGCTCGCCAGTCTGCGTTGTGAAGCAGGTGCCATACTCGGTGTGGAGAAAGCCCAGGCTGACTTTCCACATGTATTTGTGCATCGCTCTCCTGTTGTGATGCTGAAAGCTGTTGTCTTGAGCCACCTCTGCTGCTGTGAGTGGGGTCTGTATTTGCGGGCATGTGTGTGGGTGGGGGCAGCCGCACGGTGGGGACACCAGCAGCTCTGGGCCCAGATGCAGATGCTCTGGGGGTAGGGAGTAGCGTCCGTGTTTTCTGTGGTCTTCAGGAAACTGGTGTGATTTTTAGATCCTAAGGGACTGGAGACCGTCATGTGAACAAGCAGTGTGTTCGCATGGCTCGGCGGTCTGAAGACGGGAGGGCTGGACGGGGAGGAGTCTCCTGGCTGAGGGAGGTGGTGCCGCGGGTTCTGGTGCCTTGTCGCACAAGCACAGACCTGGGTGTAGCTTCGTGTCTACCAGCGCCTGTCTCTGGAAGCCCCGGCCACACTGAATCGGGTGCCCTAGTGCGTGGTTCACTGAGAGCCCGGCATGCTTTCTTGTGTGGAGGTCATGCTGTCGGGGCAGGTGGGAGGGGATCCCCAAGGCCACCGTCAAGTTCAGTGATGGCTGGAAGGGCTGCAGGGCTCCGGGTAGCTGTGCCTTGCCAGTTGGGTCCCTTAGGGGAGTGTGGGGCCCTGGAGGGCAGGTAACTGTGTGCACGTGGGTCCCTGGACCACGTGCCTCTTCTCCACCTTTAATCTTTGAGTCCCTCATCAGGTGGACCTGTCTCAGATGGCTTGCTGTCATGGTTTTCATTTACTCCACGTCAGGAGGACTGTGCTCAGGAAGTCTGTTTTATCAGCCAGTGCTTCCATCTGCTTTATCAATCTCTCGCCTGGAGAAGGGCCCCTGAAGCTCTTGTTGGAAGCTGTCCTCCTGGACCATGTCAGGCTGTGTTAATTGGCAGTGGGGCTCTGAGGCTGCGGGTCATCCTTGCCAAGGATTCCCAGTGTCCGTGCTGTCACACTGGTCTTGGGCAGCCCGTGGGCAGAACACGTGGTGGGCTTGTTTGTGCGCCAGGAGTGGGCTCCCTCACACTGGGTCCTTGCCTCAGAGGACTGTGCAGACAGCACGAAGGGGCGGCTGGCCCTAGGACCGTGGTTCTGGCACTTGGGGAGCCTTGGTTGGGGGGAGGCTGGCCCAGGGGAAGAACGCTGTGGGGGGCGGCGGGGCAGGCTTGGGGTGACACCTGAAGGCAAGGGTGAGTGTGCAGCACAGGACAGAGGCCCTGGGACGCTGAGCAGGCCAAAGGATGGGGGAAGACAGCCGGCCATGGCAAGTTAGCTTTGTGCGCCAAGGGGACTGGTTCTGGTGTGGAGCAGGAGTGTCACGGGGCGGAGCCGAGGCTGGGAGACGTCCTCGCACACGGGACAGGAGGTTGCAGGCCTAGATGGGGGCTGGGAAGAGGGGTGCAGGCAGATGGGGCAGATACAGGGGCAGATTGTGGCTCCTAGGAAGGGAGAGCTGTGGACTCTGTTGAGGGCATGTGCTTTTGAAATAAAGTCGTCACACGTGCCCAGGTCTGGAATGGAGGGCTCACATGGGCTCCCTATCCTCTAGCCGCTACCACACCTCGCTGTGCTGGCCGCTGGACCACTGTGGGTCAGGGACAGCAGATGCCTGGGCATCAGGGGGTCTCCCTGACGGGAAGGTGGTGCAGCGGAGGCGGCTTTTGGGCTTACCTGTGTCTCAGCTTTCTTGTCTCCAGAACGGGATGGCAGCCGGGCATCGAGGGGCAGAGCCAATGGCATGTGGTAGCGATAGTGTGGGTCCATCCCTGTCCTCTGCTGGCGTACTATCTGTGGAATTAGCACAACTCAGGGCACGCTGGGTCCCGAACATCTTGGGAGATGGGACGGCAGCTTTCCTTGGGTCTGTCTGTGCTCTGTGTGCATGGGAACCTTGCCTGTTATGATGCCAACCTATATCTTCATAGCTTAGCCTTGCCAGAAGGGCCGAGGTGGGTCATAGAGAGCTAGTGGGCCCACGGACAGGTGTGGGGCTGAGGCGCTGACATTGGTTAAGCCTCCACCTACAGAAGTGGGAGAGGAGGTGATGGGACTGTCGCGGAGTTCTGTGCTTCTGGCGAACACCTGGGATCCGCTGCTGTCCTGTTGTGCTGGTGAAAGCACGGACCTCAGCCCTCAGCATGCTGCTCCCGCACCGCTGTCTTGAGTGAGGGGGGTTTCCTGGGCACTGGTGTGTACGTGCTTGTGCGCCTGTGAGCCCTGGGGCAGCGTGGCCAGCTTTGCAGCAGGACGAGAGGCAGGGGCTTCTGAGGGGGTTTCCAGGCCCAAGAAGACATGACTGGAAGCCTTCGGAACATGGGCTGGGTCAGTGGGACTCGTCCTGTGAGTGGAAAGCCCACTGCTGACCTTCAGGGCCCTGAAGCAAGCAAGTTTGCAGACATGTCTCTTCTGTGGGCTCTGAGGGCCTGATCTAACTGAGTGACACAGAGAAAACGAATTCGTTGCATTTCAGGCTTTGTCCTCAGTGATGTGGGAGCTGTGCTGAGCAGAGTGTCTGGGTGGCTTGGGTGGTGCCTGGTTTCATCAGAGCTGGGCGATAGCAGAGATTAGTGTTTGCTGTAGGCTCTGAGGGGTCAGGGATCCAGTCCTTCCTGAACAGTGACTGCCTTCCGAGGCAGCTGGCAAGATGGGGACTGATGTCCTTGGTTTCTCTGGAAACTCGAGCCATGCCCATTAGGAATGAGATGGGGAAAGGGCGGTGGGCAGGGCCCTGCCGGGTCTCCATGGTGGTGAGCCTGGATCCCTCCTCTGACAGCAAGGCCTGTCTTCTTCCTCTTGCCTCATGCTGCGTCCTACAGATTTTCCCTTCTCTTGCCCACATGTGGACATTGCTTGAGCACTGACAGTATGTCTGGCTGGTGCTGGGTGCTAGGTGTCTGAGTCCTCCCAGAAGTGGGCGAACTGGTGCACAGGTGCATCAGGCATGGCTCCTGGTAGAGGCGGTGCCTGACCTTTGACTGAGAGGCTGGGAACTTTCTCCAGGTAGGGGAAATGGCTTGTGCAAACCCACTCAAGCTGGAGGGACCTGGTGAACTTGGATGTCCTTCAGTTTCAGGTGCTGCAGGCCGGTGTGTGGGGGCGTGGTGGAGGCCCACGAGGCGGCAGGGATCAGTTCTTGGAGGTGTTCTGGGTCATGCTGTGGAGTTGGACTTAGGCCTGCAGTGGTGGTGGGGGGATATCTGTTATGTGCTAAGAAGAGTTTCCTTTCTGTGGCCTCTTCTTCCCTGCATTCTGACACATGGCCTTGGTCCTTTGGCTAGAGCCTGCCTGGTAGAGGTCAGTGTGGCTGGGTGGCCTGCTACAGGTGTCCCAGCCCTGTGGCACCCTCATGTGCAGGGGGACAGTCTGCCTGAGAGCAGGGGGTCGGCAGTGATAGTCGAGTTGTGTGGACATTTCGAGAGTTGAGGTGGAGGCAGGTGGTTTAAGTTCCAGGCCAGGTCCTTTCCACGGTGGCCACTGTTTCCTCTGCAGGTGAGTGCCTGTTCCCTCCTGGTCCCATCGTCTGTTGATAGAACTGAGATTTTGGGAAAAGTCAGTTATGTACTCATTCTTTGCACATTTGTCAGAGGCCCCGTTGTTTGGCAGACATCACGCTGGCTTTGGGGATGGCATCATGCAAGCTGGCCTCTGCCCTCACGATATGAGGACACAGAGTTTTAAACAGAATCAAAGGGGAGCCTCTTGAGGCTCAGAAAGGAGAACTTGCTGCAGCAGCATTTGGCAGGAGTGTTGGACTTAGTTGGAGTCAGACCTTGCTTGGATCTTTGCAGGGTTTGAATAATGTTGGTGGGCAGAAGGCCAGACGCTTTCTGTGGTCTGGAAATTGGTGGCTGACAAGAGGCTCCAGAGCCTGTTTGTGTCAAGACAGGCCCTGCTCTGAAGAGGGGCTGACCTTGTCGATAGGACGGCTCTGTTGGAGCTGGGGCTGCCCTCAAGGGGTCTCCTTGGAGGGTCTCCCTTTAGAGGGGCCGCCTGGGCCAGCTAACACTTGCTGTCTCATTTGTGTCCCTCCCAGCTCTGGATGAGGCAGGCCCACCATTATCCCCACTTGGTGGAGGAGGCCCCAGAGCTTCTGGGGGGCTCGCTGGGCAAGGTCATGCAGCACGTTTGTGCCACCCTTGTTGGATTGCTTGGCTGGTCTCCTGCGTGGCGAGCAGTGCCCTGCATCACCCCCATCCACTTGGCTGGCTGTGGGGTGCCGTGCAGCTGGACCCTGAGTCTTTGGGAGCTGAGCTGCCTGCTGCTGGCATCTCAGGCTTCAGCTGAGGCGCTGCCCATCCACTTAGCCTGAGGAGCGCTGGCACATATGTGGCCGTGCCGCCTGTCGGCCAATAGCAGCTCTTGGAGGCCTGGTGGCTCCCAGCCGAACTCTGGCAAGGAAGGCCTGCCCGCGTGCTGGAGGGCTGACCTCCCTGCGTTTGCTCAGGGCCAAGCACCTTCTGGAGAGTGCTGAGATTTGCTTTTCAGCTGGGGGAGGCTCTGTGAGGTAGAGGAGGATGGTAATTACTTGGGAGAGGAAGACTGAACTTTTGGGGCTGCAACATGACACTCTTCTGTTTTCGGAGGTGGCTGAGTTAGAAGATTAGTGACGAATTTTTTATTCCATTGAAACTACTGTCAGTTTCGTGGAACCAAACCGTCCTCCCACAGTAAGGGGGGGGTGGAGGGGCAGGCTTACTACTCGTTTGATTTTTTAGGGCACTTCTGCCTGTCAGCTCTTGAGGTGGTAGGAGTTGCTCATGAGTCTTTGTGCAGGTCAGTTACACACACACACACACACACACACACACACACGCCTCTGTTTTCTGGATTGTTCTCCAGCTCCACCTTTCCTGTGGGGCGGGGGTTTGCTGCCCTTCGGTTTCCTAGTGCACTGCCCTTTCTGAGGATTGTGGTCACACTCGTGCTGAGAGCAAGTCTGGCACTGCATGCGGGTCTCAGAGTAGGCACCTCTAACCCAAAACTCATTAATTCTGGGCTTGTACAGGAAGGTTCGAGTTGGTTTTTTACTAGTTTGCTGAGTTGAGAGGAGTGGATAGAAGCTAGGAGTTGGAGCATTTTTTGCTGGTTACGAGAGTTCAGCCGCAGTGTCCCAGGTGTCCCAGAAGGGGCCACTGCTCCGCTTGATTGTTTGGGACAGAGCTTTCTTTTCTTGCAGTTCAGTCGACACACGTGGTAGTAGTCTCACAAGTGCAGCATAGTGATGGTATGCGACTGTACTCATGCCCTGCTCACCTCAAGCTCGCTACCATCTGTCCCCACATAGGGCCGTGACGGCCGCGCTGACCATGTTCCCGATGCTGTGCCCGTCATCCCTGCAACTCACTCTGTGCGTCACTGGAAGCCGCTGCTCCCTGCTTCCCTGCCCCCACTTTGCCCATCTCCCACCTGACACAGGGACTTGCCACTGTAGGAGATGGATGTTCTCCTGTTCTGTCTGTTTGTACGCTGGTTTTCTTGACTGAACAGTGGGTGCCTGTGAGGGGGTGGATTAGGGCAGAGGCTGCGAGGTTTGCAGTAAAGCACCAGGCAGGAAGTACTTAGGCCTTCGGTCACACGTCCTCACCTCTGCAGCACAGCACGGGGTGACTGCGTAGGGCACCGTGGCAGGGGCTGTGGGACTAATGCCAGTGCTAGGGCCATGGCTTAGCCTGTAGGAAAGCTGCAGGGACAAGATGTGAGTGGGGGCGGCCGTCCTCCTGGAACACTTGATCTTACTGAAACAGGTGGTGGGCCCAGAGGGCCCGGCCACACCAGGGTGCTGACCCTTGCTTCAGGCTGTGGGGCTGGCCAGCCGGCTTGCAGCCCTGCTGTCTCCTTTCCCTAAGGAGTGTGGCAATTTCTTTCCTCCTCGTTTCTGCTCTGGGAGAATCTGGTCTCAGGATTTGAACTTGTTTGGCGGTAATGGGAGTGAACCTAGCGCCGGAGTGGGGCGCCTCAGTCACAGGTCCGCATTGCTCTGGCTGGTGTGCACCTCATGCAGGGAGGCCTTCTCGGGGTGCTTGGGCTGAGCCGTGCTTGTGTCTCTCCTGCCTGCTCTCTGGTGGCTGTGAGCTCCCCGAGCAGGCGTGGATACCTGTTCCATTCAACAGCTATTTGCAGAGTAATCACGGTGTACAGAGAACGAGGTCCCCGAACTGCCCCCCAGCAAAGCATGATCACGGTACCAGGTGCTGAGAGGGAACGGTCTTGGGGGCCAGGGCAGGAGGCTCTGCCTGTACACGGAGGGGAAGCCCTCCCGCAGGGAAGGCAGTGGGCCACCAGAGCTGGGCTGGGCACTGTGTCTCAGCTGCCTAACTGCTGGATGCCATGGGCCGCCAGGCCTCCGTCGACCCCAGGAGTGTTCAGAGCTCTCTCTCCCGGTACCTCGTCTCCCTTGCTGCCCCATCCTCCTACTCCGGGGTGGGCTGCTACCCCCTCCTCAGGGGACTGGAGCCGTGTGTCTGTCTGTAAAGCAAGGAGTTGCTTTTGTTTCTGTCAGAAACACGAACCTCAGTTTGGACCGCTTCCATTTACTGACAACCCTTGCCAAATTAATTTTATTTAATTATCTCCTGGGGCTAAGCTTGAATACATTTTGTGTTAAATTCACATTTTTTTCCCCTTTTCTAAACGAAATGGACTTAATATCCTTGTTAAAATCTGATTAAAACTAAAATTGAGTTTTTTGAAGTCTGATTATCCCATGAAATGGAATTTTTAAACGTAATTATGGATGGATTTGCATATAGTTTTCAGCACCATTGAAAAGAAAGTTGAAATCATTTATTAATGACATCTTTTCTGTCATTTCCTTGGGGCATGATGCTCCTTCAGGAGTGAGGCAGGTGGAGGAGAAAAGCTCGCCTTCTCCTCCCTCTTTCTCAGAATCTTTTGTAAACTTTCTTCCTTGGAGAACTTGTTCCCAAGGAGTCTGAGCATCTTCTCCCTTTCACTCTGTCCTATGCCGCGCTATGCCCTTGGTTCTCGTGAGGGCCCATTAGTTTGACCTCTGTCTGAAGTATGGTGAAGTGGCAGGTATACCAGTGGTTTCAGAGTTTAGAGGGGAACCCAAGCTGGACCTGACTGCCGAGGCCCAAGCTTTTTTGTCTCATTTTTTTGTATTTTTGCAACTTATATGCACTTTATGAGTGGCTCCACGGAGAGCAGAGCCCTTGGGCTCCGTGCTGTGGCTTGGTGGGGGTGGGGCTCGAAGGGTCTCTGTAGAGGGCTGCAGGGCACCTGATAAACACCGGTGAGAGTCATGTTTGCTGGTCTGTGTTGAACTTGACCTCTGAGAACGCACTTTAGGCTGTCCCGGAGAGTGAGATGGTGGGGAGCCGGACATGTAGGCCCATTGGCGGATTGCCGCCTGCCGGTGATGAAGCCACCGCCTTGCTGCGCTGAGGTCTCCGCCTGTAGGATGGAGCTCGGGGCCCCTCCTCCCTGGGTTCTGATGGAGACTAGAGATGACAGATGCTTACTGGTCACTGACTGCCCTGGAGCTGCTTAGCAGCTTGAACAAGAGCATTTCTCATCTCAAGTCCCTGTAGGTCACAGATCTGGACCGGCTTCGGGGGGTGCCATGGCTCTTGGCGTCTCCAGAGCTGGTGGTCATCTCAGGGCTTTCCTGCTCACGTGTGAGTGGGCGTTGTTCCATTTGTGTGTGCTTGCTGTGTGTACGTGTGCTTCTGTTGGCTCTCAGGCAGTCCTTGTTGGCACGAGTCTGCCTGCCAAGCGCCTGTGTCCCCACAGTCATGGGGGGGTGGGTCGTGATTTAGTAGGGTTCTCAGATAGTTGTGGGTACTTATTTTTGCTACAATTCCTAAACAAGTTACAGAGTTTTCTTTCCTCTTTTCTTTTTTTATTGTGGTAAAATATGCATAACATGATACGTCCCATGTTGAGCATTGTAAAGCTTCTTGTTCTCTGGCGTTCACCTTGTATAGCCATCACCACCGTCCCCAGCACTTTCTCCTATTCCCAGACCTGGAACCCTCTCCCCGTGACACTCTAGCTCCCCTACCCCCTCCTGCCACCCCTGGCCCCCGGTGCCACTGTCTACTCTCAGTCCCCCTCGAACAGGTGAGAGCCTCATAGTCTTTGTTCTTTAGTCACTGGCCTGTTGCAGTGAGCTCGCCATCTTCAGGGTCCCCCCTGCGGGCACGGCGCCAGGGCCTCTGGCCTCGTTAAGGCTGAAGAACAGTCCCTTGTGTGTAGACCACGGTTTCTTTGTTCCCCTGACAATGGACACTTGGGTTGCTTCCTTCTCCCTTTTGGCTGTTGTGAATAATGCTGCTCTGAACCTGGGCATACAGAAGCCTCTTTTGGACCCCGTTGCTGGCTCTTTGGGTTTGCAGCCGGCAGTGGGATTGCTGGACCCTGTGGAAGTTCCGTGTTTACTTTTCTGACAGACCACCAGACTCTGTTCCTCAGTTTCTGCCCCATTATACAGTCCCACTAGCAGAGCACAGGGTTCCAGTTATCTACCTTCTTTCCAACACCTGTGATCGCTTTGCTTTGGCTTATTTTGCTCCTTTGTTATTTTTTCTTGGTTTGTTTTGATAGTAAGCACCCTAATGGGTGTGAAGTGGTATCTCCCTGTGGTTTTGATCTCCAGGGACGTGGTGTGTCTTTTCACGTGCTTGTTGGCTGTTCGCCTGTCTTTGAGGACTGGCCTGTTCTGTCTTTTGTCATGTCTTTCTCAGGCTGTTTGTTTCTTGATGCTGAGTTGTGAGGATTCTTTGTATCTTCTGGGAGCTAGACCTCATCAGATCCTGCAGTCTGCAGGTGCTTTATCCCATCCGCTCTCCTGCCTGGTGTCCTCCCTACAAAAGTGTTAAATTGTGACTGAGTCCCACTTCTCTTTTTCCCTTTGTTGCCTGGATTTTGATGTCGTCCCCAAGAAGTCCTTGCCAAGCCCAGAGTCTACAAGCTGCCCCTCCCCCTGTGTTTCCTTCTAGGTCTTATTTTAGCTTTTACGTGGAGGCCTTTGATCCATTTTGAGTTTATTTTTGTATATAATGCGAAGTAGGGGTCCCAAATCCTTCCTTTCTGGTGGATGCCAGTGTCCTAGCACTATTTATTGGAGAGACTGTCCTTTTGCCACTGAATGGTCTTGGCACCCTTGTTGAAAATCATTTGACCTGGATTTTCAAGAGTTTCTTTTTGGGTTCCTTTTCTATTCCATGAGTGTGCAGGTCGGCTTTCTATGCCAATGCCACTTGGGTTTGATTACTGTGGCTTTGTGATGAGCTGTGAAATCAGAAAGTGTGAGCCCTTCCACTGTGATGTCTCCCTTCTCCCCCTCCCGAATATCGTTTGGCCTCTTCTGGGTCCCTTGAAGTTTCACAGGAATTTTAGGATTGATTTTTCTGTTTCTGCAGAAAACATGATTGGAACTGTGACAAGGACTGCACTGAATTTGTAGATTACTTTGGTTCCTATTGTCATCCTAGCAATGTGAGGTGTTCTGTAAGGGATGGTTTGTCAGAGGCCCGCTGCAGTGAGGCCCCTGAGCCCCATCGGTGGCTTCTCGCACCATTGTTCTGTGCACTGGTCTGTCTTGTTCTTTGAGTGGACGTGTTACCCATGCGTGTTGTGGGACACCATACATTGGTCATTTGAAAAATGCTGGTTCAGGGAGTCATGCAGATCTTCTAAACAGTATTGTGTTTATTGTATGTTATAAAAAAAATCGTATCACCAACAGATGCTAAAAAGTCTTTAAAAAATAGGAGACTGTGAAGGTCATAGTGGCAGATACAAATTTTAAAAATCCCCATTTGTATCTGGAAGCTTCCGATGATCACTGGCAGCAAGTCCTCTTGGCGGTTTTCCGTGAGGTGAGAAGCATGTTTCACTCACTCGTGAGGACTGTGTGCCGGACACCAGGTGTGAGTGACTCGTGCCCACCGCTGTTTCTGGGAAAGTGGTTCTCTACCCGAGTGCCCTTTTTCAAACAGCCACCACAGCTCGGGCTGCAGTGGAGGGTGACCCTTGAAACATGCAGGGGTTAGGAGTGCTGACGCCTCCCCAGTAAGAAATCCACACATAATTTTGACTCCCCACAAACTTAAATACGCTAATCGTCTCTTCTTGAGCAGAAGACTTACTGATAACGTAGTCAACCATAGTTCATAGGTTATATAAATTCTATGCTGTCTTCTTATGACAAAGTGAGCTGGAGAAAAGAAAATGTTAAGGAAATCATAAAGAGGAGGGAGTTCATTTACAGCACTGTACTGTAAATATCGAAAACAATATGCATATAAGGGGACCCGTGCAGCTCACACTGGCACTGTTCAAGGGGCGACTGTATAGGTTTTCCAATATTTTTACCCAGTTGATGACTTGGCTTTTCATTTAATTGTTGAAATGGAATTCATGTTTGGTAACATTGACTCTATTCAAGACCATGATTCAGTGCTGCTCAGCCACTCTCAAGGTCGTTCAGCTATAGTCCCTGACTCCAGAACATCTTCCGGATGCTCAGAAGGATTCCTGTATCTCTTAGCAGCCACGGCCCACTCTCCTTTCCTTGGTCTCTGCAACCACGGGTCTGCCTCCTCTGGGTGCTTCATAGGGATGGAATCTGTGTGGCACGCTGGTGTCTGGTGTCATGTTTGCAAGGTTCGTCCCCGTTATAGCACATGTCTGTACTTGATATCTCTTTGTGAGTGAATAGGACCCTGTTGGCAAGATAGACCAGACGGCATTTTGTTTGTCTGTTCTTCAGTCGATGGACATTCGGGTTGTTTCTGGTTTGGGCTGTTGTGAGTAGTGGTGCTCCAGACGTGCTTGCATGCGCTTTTGTGTGGATCTGTTTTCAGTCGTCTTGGGTAAATGCCTAGAACAGAGGTAGGTCATAGGGTGATTCTTTATTGCCCTTTGTGAGGAGCTGCCAGACTTTTTCCACCATGGCTGCAGCATGTCGTGTCCCTACCCCCTGTGCAGGGGACTTCAGCTTCTTCACCCCCACCCCCCCAGCGCATACACCTGCCTGTCTCTGTGACCATGGCTGTCCGCGGGGCATGGGGTGCCAGCTCACTGATGTTCGTTTGTGTTTCCTGTGGCCAAGCTGAGCAGACTTGAGTGCCGCACACGACAAAGGGACAGATGTGACAGGAATAGTTCAGAAAAGTCACAGAACCAATAAACAGCAGAATACGCAGTAGCTAGCAGCAACCCCCGGTGTGGTGCCCAGAGTGGCTGCATGATAGCATCTGAATTCTCCCGTTCTCAATGATTATGAGACACACAAAGAAACAAGAAAGTGTCTCTCAAATACAGGGAGAACAATCAGAGATAGAGAATGGTAATATACAGAAATTATAAACAAGGACCAAGTAGGAATTTGGCAGTTGAACAGTACTGTAACTGAAGGGAAAATGCCTTAGGTAAGTCTGGTTGTGGGTCTGAGCAGTTGGAAGGGAGAATCCATACAGGAAGACAGGTCAGTTGTGGTTGTCTGCCGGGAGGAGCTGCGAGGAAGGGAGGAGGGAGAGTGCAGAGAGGATACCTCTCACCCTGTCAGCATCACACCCCTGTCAGCACTGCAGGAAGGGGGCATGAAAGGCACAGTCCCGGGTAGGGAAGTGGGACTACCTGTGCAGGAGGCGTGGCTTGTGTACAGAAAGTGGTAACGCATACATGCACACACATGCCTACGGCTCTCAGGGCTGAGGGCCAAGTTCAACATCTCAAACATGGGGGACTCCTTGCGCTGGTTCTGAACAATCTCACGAAGGTGGCCATCCTGAGACATTGTCTGATCTCTCATTGCCTTCCTGTTGTGGTTGCCATGTGGCCAGCCCACTTCCCAGGTCAGTCGTGTGACTCTCACTTGGAAATGGTTGGTCATGGTCCAACACAGCCATTATGTCTCTGAAGCCTTAGTGTATACTCAATGGTATTTTTTGATTTTTTTTTTTTTTTTAAGATTTTATT